>QANU01022113.1:429731-470781 GCA_003254905.1 Nissolia schottii
CGCGTCAGCGCCACGTCAGCCCAGTCAACCTTCACCCCACCCCAGGGACTAAAACCAAATTTTTCGATTTTTCAGGGACCAAAACTTACACAGAGGGACTAAAACCAAACTTTTTCAAATTACAGGGACTAAAAACTTAATTAACCCTAAAATAAAATAAAATTGAGCATTTGGCCCCTAATGTTCAAAAAGAAAATCAAAAATTTTTTATTCTAAATATTAGAGTGATCGATCGAGATTATTTTTAAAACAAAATGTATTTTTAAGTATAATAATTTCATAGTCTCTTAAATAAGAGAAATTCACCAACACAAAATTAATTAAGTAATAGACAAACACATCAATTTTTTTAGAGTATCTTGCGTTCAAAAACTAAAAAAAAATGTTAATAAAAATATTCATAGTATTTTAAATTAGATTAATCATCACTACTAATTTAAAAGATTTCTAGTATTTTACATTCCAAAACAATTGCTAAAATTGTCAATTCTGAGTTTCTTTATGACATGATTACAGATTTTTCAATTTCCATCAACGTTTTATATAAAAAACAAAATACAACTTATACTTAATGTATCCACTAAAATTAATATTCATATAACATTATTTTTTTTATAAATATATTTAAATATAAAATATTAAAATTATATCCATATAATACAATATTTGTTTTCCTCAAGAAAAACAAGCCATATTCTCTCGGTCTCTCTCCCCACTCTTCACGCTTTCGTCCTTGATCATGAACCTATATAGCTAGTACCTGCATAGCTATATGGCCATCTACGGTGCGGTAGACACCTACCTTTGCTAGACTTATAGGCCCAAAATGATAGCCTCTGATACAAAGATATATGAGATAGTACAAAAGTACGCCTACGTGGCAGCCTTGGGACGTGGACAGGTACCAGATTCTCCACTCTTTCGCATCATCCTTATTCAGCTTTTTTGCAACGGATCCCCAGTCAGTCTCTCCCCCCACCCCCATCACCAATATTCACCCAGGAAAGCCTACGCATGGATTTTAAATATCACTCCTTACATAATTCCACTAAAAACACTCTACACTTCACCTATTTACAGTTATGCCACTGGTTCATTTCCAACTACTCCTTCACAACTACCTAGCTAGCTCCCCCTGGTTGGCTTTGATCCAAGGTATATAGTTACAAAACAACCATATACGTACGTAAAGTTAAACACAACTAGACGTATATAAAGTTAATTATCCTTTGATTAAATTAAAAAAATGTTATTTTTTTAAAAAAAAATTTGTTTTTATTTATTACGAGTAAAATTTTTTACATTATAAACCATTTCACTATGTTTAACGCTCTACACAATAACTTTAAAAATCTCTTAAGGCAATTTAATCTAAATCTTTGATTTTTTTAAAAAAATAATAAAAATTAATTAATTTTTTAATTTGTGCGTCTACGATAGAATAACTCATTTGGTTGGTTGCTGAATATAATTAGGGCTTAATACACAATTAACACGTATAAGCCAAAATTAGGGTGGGGAGAATATTAAAGAAGCTGCTGAATTGAATTAACCGAACCTACAACCTAAAAAATTTTACTGAATTAAATTTTAGTAGCAAATTAATTAAATGAAGCACACCATCAAATTTTAATAGCCCGCAACTTGGATGGGCTTGACCAAATTGTTAAACAGCATGATGAAGAAGATTAAAACGCATATATCCCTTCTTTGTTAGGTAAAATGCATGGGGGTTAACGTACACGGCAATGCTAGCAATACAAACAAGATGATGGGGGGGTTTTTTAGTCTTGGTCGCGTTGTTGTTGTTGGGTGGTGGGGTCACGAACCTGAAAGAAGGAGCGGTTGTTGATGACGATGTCGTACATGTGGAAGTGCTTCAAGTTGGCGAAGCTTTTGGGGAGGGAGATGAGGTGGGCGGAGGAGTCGGAGCGGTGGAACTGGATGAGGTCAGGGCGGTCCGAGTTAGTGTACCGAGTCCACCCGAGTTCGGCGAGGCGCTGCTCCAGCTCCGCGTAGGACCGGATCACCTGGTTGCTCGGCAGGTACACCAGCACCCTGGGGCGGGCACCCGGGGCGGTGGCCGTGCCGGGATGCGGCGGCTCTTTCTGCTCGAAGGATTCCCTCGTTGGGTTGGTTACGAGCCTCGTCACTCCGTTCTTTCCGAAAACCCATACGCCAGACATTGCCGCCTAGCCCTCTTCTGAATGTCGTCTTGTTATGTGTGGTGAGTGCACGTGAATTGTTTCTTCCTTCCTTTCGGCTGAAATAGGTGAGTGAGTGACTGAGATGTGACTAGAGTAGAACCAAGTTTATATACAAACCAGAAACATGAAGCTAGCTCGGTGTGATTTCATTTTTTAAATTTCAGTAAATTCCGTTATACTCAAACTCTAGTTATGGGAAGACAAAATCCTAATTTTGGTCTCTAATCTAAACTTTGGGAGACCTTTCAAAATTTCTAACTACCTACTTAAGGTAGAGTTGTGTTTTTTTAATTCATTTCATATACTATGTTAATTTACTTGTTATTTATCATTAAATGTAATTTTAATCGGACTCGTACTAATTAAATTTTATTTAATAATAAATAAAAAATAAATTAATACAATGTCTCACTTAAAATGAGTATAAATAATATTTTAATTTTTAAAGTAGTTAAGATTCTGACTTTAAAACTTAAAGGCAATAGCTTTTAGTACATCAAAATATTTTTTTTATGTTATTCAAAAATTAATTAAAATAAAAGTCATATGTTTTACGTTTTTTCCATGTACATTTGTTTCGGGGCTATGAATTAAGACATTTTTTAGTAGTAACCCATTAAAATAGACTTTATTTAGTGGTCACAAGAAAATAATCATTCATAATAATAATAATAACAAAAGGCCTTGGTTATTTCATTATGTATCCCTAATATATATTCTTGAGTCTTTTGGCTTCTTCATTTCAACATAATTGAAGTGAAATGTAAATCTTATGAGATTTGAGATTTATATTATTGTTAATTTTAAAAAATGAATATGCAATTAATTAGTTTGTTAACTATAAAAGTGATTTTTTTTTCATTACTTATGAATTGTAAACATATTGCCTTATACAATTTGGGTGATTTTAAGTCTAAACAATTATTTAAAATTTTACATATCAATATAAATAAGTTCATATATTATTTTAAAATTACTTTATTTATAATAAGTAATATTTACGTTTTTGCACATTGCTTTTATAAGAATCCGAACACCTTTGTTTTACAGAACTCTCGGTTTTAATTATCTTGTTAATTCTTGAGCATGTAATAAAATGGACATTTTAATCCCTCATATTTGAGGTTTTCAAGGTAAAAATGTCCATGTTTTTTGAATTGTAAATGACCAAATTTACTTATTTTATGTGTATAGGAATGTAAAGAACAATTTCAAGTCCTAAAAATTACTTTTTCTGTCGAAATTTTGGTTAAATACGATTGTGTAGAAATCTAAAGTTATTCCTACATTCAACGTTATACATATACAAAAATGTTATATGTACACCCAATTTCATACACCCATACATACACAATTAATAATACACAAACTTTATTTTCACTAGTACGCAAACATTACAAACTTGTAAATGATACTCTCAATTATATTTAATTAAGTGCGCAAACATTACATGAGTTAAAACACAAACTTTATGTATATAAATACAAAGTGTATGTATGATGTATGATTTTTGGTGTACGTATAACAGAACTCATACATATAATATAGGTGAGAGAGAATGACAAAAATTTGTATTAGTGGTAAGAGAGAAACGATTAACCCTTTGCTTAGATTGACAAATAATATGAAAGAGATTGTATTAAAGAGAGAATTTATAATCCTATAGGAATATTTCATCTTAAAATTTTTAAATTCAAGTAACTTTGGGCCAGACTCACCAAATAATTGGGCTTCTTGAACAAGGAACACCATTACCAAAGCCAGTCAGCAAGCTACAACAAGGCATGAAACAGTAGCCCTGGCCTTTTCGCGCTCCCGCGTCACCAATTCGTACATCACGAGCTGCCCCTTTTGCGCTAAATTCAATTCCAAGGACCTCAAGGCATGTGCTGGAAGCCATCTGTAACCGTCACCCTTCTTTAAATTACGCTCTCTCTTCAGCTGACGTTTTCTAGAACATTCCGTTTCAGCTCCGCTCTTCGAATTCCAAAATCGCTGCAGCCGTTTTCTGAATTTCAGATTCAACGATTGAAGATGAGCATCAACTAGTCCTGCAATCGCAGCTCAAACGTCGTTCTTCTTCCTCACAAGCAAGCTGGTTCGATTTTTTTTCTTTCCTCTTTTTCATCACCTTTCTTTGAATACCGTCAAAATATCTAAAAATATCAAGTGCTGTGAAAATCTTCCATGTTCCTCAATGTGTAGATCGTGTGCAGGAACAAGATAGCTACTATTCGCACTGGTGAAGCTTAAGAAACCCTAAGCCTTGACGATCGGATCCCTAGAAAGCTGGTGCTGCTTACTTCCTCAGCTACTGGTGAGCGCTTAACATTTTGTATTGTCAGCATTTATTATTTTTTTTAATTATTTTTTTTTATTTGGTGGTGATCCACTGCTTTTGCTGGAAATTAAACTCGGGATGTGGATTAGGAAGGGGATGATGGTGACTGCTTATGCTTGCTTCTGTCACTCCAATAACAATTTCTGTGAGTACTGCTATTAATGATGATCCATGTGATGATGAATGCTGCTTAATTAGTAAAGCGTTAATTGAAACAGCAAACATGGATCCGATTGATCTTTTGTATAGTAGGAAGAGGGAAACTGACGTTGATTTAACACTTCACTGTATGATTATTTTTTTGTGAATGCTCCGTTTTCGAATACAGTGTGCTTATCAAGGAAAAGGCTAATAAGCACGAAAGTTTGTATGTGAAAAGAGAGATGAAAGCTTGAATTCTATTTGTGTTTTGTTTGTGAAACTTGTAATTATCTATTAATTATTTTTGCTTTACAATCAGGTTACACATGGTTTCATTATAAAATAGTGTGTAAACTTAAGACACCAAATTATGGGCATTTTGCTTTCACTTATTTGAGATTGCATTGTTTGTGAGCTACCGCCTCGTATATGATATATATTCTACGACACAATCAAATATTTCATTTCCTCTTTTTCCTTCAAAGTTGGCACATCTTTTATTGCTGTAATTATTCTAGGTACATTTACTTCGTTGGGTACTTTGTGTGCAATCCGTAGAGGTAAAGAAAGCTTTTCTCTCAATTTCAACTTGACTTTAGATCCACACATCATGGGAATTTATTGACAATTTTAACGAGGACGGCCGGAGTTTAACAATGCTTCATACCCTTTTGTTAAATCTCTATAGTAGAATTAGTCTTTGCTGCTCAAACGTATGATCATTTGCTTATAGTGGTTAGACTGTTTGAACCGTTGCCTAGTTTCCTTTTTAAGTTTTTCAAATTTCTTTATACTTTGAAAATTTTATAAGCAATAGAAAATTTTCTTACTTAAGAGGTGACCATAAAAAGTGGCATTTTCTGGGGGAAAATATATTATATGGTAATTAAGAGGTGAAAATACCTAGTGGAGATGGTAACTTAATGGATATTGATCCTCCAATATTTAAATCATATTCTCAAAAACATATGCGGTTAACAAGTGAGTTATGAAAATAAAAAATATGGCCAGTTCATATTGTTCATAATTATAATCTGCAAGTGCCAAAAATGGTGATTGACACTTTTAAGAAATTCAAGGAGCTTTTATGAACGTGCATACATATAAATTACTCCTTATTTTTATTGTCATATTCAACTTTATTGCACTAAAAATAATCATATTTTTTACTTAACTAAAGATAATCCTTTTGTTCTTTCATGTGATGGAGTTAAGTGGACGAGTATTCGTCAAGAAGTAATTACTACTCATTCTATGAATCATACCCAACAAAAAAACTAATTCTAAATTTTCCTTCAAACTGCCATTTAGCTTTCTCTTATTCTGTTTAACTTATATATGGGTAAAGAGTAGAAAGCAATCAAAATTTCATATTTGGTGTACATAGTTCTATTTCATATATACTAAAAATACTTTAGAAACTCATGTATTGATAGTGCATAACTAAAAAAAGGGATCATGTGGACGAACTAAGCTCATTTCCCTTATATTTTAATCAACTTCAAGATCACATTGTGTCTAATATATATATATATAGTAATTATCTTAACCTAAGAAAAATATAAGTATGGATCACATTTGAATGCTTATATTGTATCTATCATTAAAATTTTGTATTTCGAAACTTGATATTTATATCAAATTATTATTTTTTAATACTTATTAAATAAATAAATAACATTCCACCAAGTCTAAACATATTTCTAGAAAAGTTTTTTTTTTTAATTATGAAGAAAAATAAGAGTAAATGAAACGATGGCATGTTTATGGAAAGGTAGAAAACCAAGCAAGGTAGTGCAATGCGTTGCGTGCACTCGGTGCCAGTACGATTTTTTTGTGTCCTCTGCAACAACTTTGAAAACCTGATCTCTCTCTCTCTCTCTCTTTCTCATTCACCTCCGCTCTCGTAACACCATTTTCGTTTCAGAAATTAGGGCTTCTTTTTTATGCTCAGCATTTCGCCTCTTGTTTTCTAGTTCAAGGTATTATTATTATTATTATTGTTGTTAACTTTTTTTTTTAATTCTATGCCGATCGTCGAAGTCTCTGCTTTCCTATGTGAAAATTTGTTGATGATTCATTGTCAGCTTTAATTGCCGAAGTAGTGTTTGTGAAGGAAGTGGAATGTTATTGACGATAGACGAACTGGAACAATGACTGAGCACATTTATCGTCTTCTATTTATATTTTTTTTCCTTGCTTTGTCTCAGTACCTAGCTCTCTGAAAACTTGTTGTTTATTTTTCAGCTTTAATTGCATAATGTAGAGTTTTAAAGAAAATGGAATGTTATTGATAATAGACGAACTGGAACTATGACTGAGCATATTTATGGTTATTTATTTATTTATTTATTTTCCTTGCTTTGTCTCAGTACCTAGCTCTCTAGTGTGCATGTGATGATCAACATTATTATCTTCCAAATCTGATTTAGTTTCTCATTTGCAGATGTCTCATAAATTAGAACGTATGAGTGAGTCTGAGTTGGAGGAGTACGAGTATAGGTATTATAAAGACTTGAAGAAAGATTGCTTTAGAGTCAAAATCTCCCATTCAACATATAGGTGCCCCTTTTGCTCGGATAAGCAGGATTACCGCCTAACTGAGCTTTTGAAACATGCGTCAAGATTTGCCTCAGGTTCACTGAGCAGGGGGGAAAAAGATAGAGCAAGGCACTCTGCTCTTCAGCACTACATTGAAAGGTATCTTGTGGTGAATAGTAGATCAGAAGATGTTGGAAAGGGGAAGAGTAGGTTAGAAGATGTTGGCAAGGGGAAGAGTAGGTCTAAAGATGTTGGAAAGGTGAATATTAGATTAGAAGATGTTGAAAGGGTGAAGAGTAGATCAGAAGATGTTCATAAGGTAAATAGTAGATCAGAGGATGTTGTGAAGGTGAATAGTAGGTCAGAAGATGTTGAAAAGGATCAGTTGTTTGTCTGGCCTTGGAAAGGTATTGTTGCAAACATAGATAGGGAATTGAAAGAGGGGCGGTATGTTGGAGAAAGTGGTTCCAAAATGAGGGATGAGTTTACTCTGAAAGGATTTCATCCATTGAAAGTTCAACCATTATGGAATCGAGATGGGCATACAGGCTTTGCCATTGTTGAGTTCAATAATGATTGGGATGGTTTCATGAATGCCATGAACTTTGAGAGGAGCTTTGAAGCAGAATGTTGTGGTAAGAGGGACTTCTATAGATCAAGATTCCGAGGTGATAAACTTTATGGATGGGTGGCCCGTGAAGATGACTACCACTTGAAGAGTATAATTGGTGATCACCTTCGTAGAAACGGGGATTTGAAAAGTGTTTCTGGAAAAGAAGCAGAGGACAAAAAGAAAACATCAAAGCTGGTCTCAGGTTTAGCTAATACTTTGAAGATGAAGAATAAAGAATTAGAACAAGTGTGTAGCCAATATGATGAGGTTAATGTATCCCTGAACAGAGTGATGGATCAGAAAGAGAAGATGATTAATTCATTCAATGATGGTATGTAGAAACTTTGGGTAAATTGTTGTAGTACATCTTTTTTAATCCTTTCATGATGCTTTTGTGTGATTCTTGGAGTGAAAAGCTGAAACGTTTTATTTTATATGATTATCTATCCTTTCATGGTAGCTTACTGTCTGTTACTTTGTCGTGAATTGTTCTAGGTTGTGTGATTTTCTAACCTTTCAAGGTTGCTTGCTCTTATTTTCTTCACCTTTTACCATTAGAAATAAAAATGATGCAGCAGAGTGATCGCAACCGTTTGGAGAGAATTTGTAAGTCTCATGAAGAAGCCAGAGTGCGCCTGGATGCACAGAAAAAAGAACTTGAGAGCATTGAGAGTAATTTGAAGAAGCGTGAGGTGCAGAACAATAATGAGAGAAAGAAGCTATATCTCAAGAAGATAAATGTAATCTATTTTGCCTGTTTGAGTTTATGATAACCGTGTCTTTTTTTGTCAAACACAACCCCCTCTAATTTTAATAATTTTCAGACTGATGAACATTATTTTTCATCTTGTTTGCAGAATGAGAATGCAATATTGGAGCAAAAAAAGGCTGATGAAAAAATGATGCGTTTGGCAGAAGAACAGAAGGCACAAATTCCCTTTTAGATACATTTGCCTAGCTACAAACTACAATTGTTAATTTAGTTACATGTATCCCTTGTACGGTTTGACTGAGTCATTTTGTGTTTGATATTGCAGCAAAAAAAGGAAGAACTACATAAAAGAATTCATGAACTACAACGACAACTTGATGCCAAACAAACATTGGCATTGGAGGTTGAGCAGCTAAGAGGAGCTATGCATGTAATGAAACACATGAAGGAGGAAGATGTGGAGGAGAAGAAAAAACTGGAAGCAATTGAATTGGATTTGCGGGAAAAAGAGGAGGAATTGGAAGGAATGGAAGCCCTTCAGCAAGCTCTTGTTATCAAGGAGCGTAAAACCAATGACCAGTTGCAAGATGCTCGCAAGGAATTAATAAAAGTACGTATCATTTTATTTTTACTTCCATAAATGCAAATATGTTACTATGTTGTTGGGCCTGCATCTCATCCAATGGTCTGAAAATCAGAATAAGCTTGTTTGTACTTTTTAATTTACGATAAATACCTGGTAAACTACAAAAGAAATATAAGCTCATTTGCATTCTCTTGGTGTACACAAAACTTCCTCTATAGTAATGATGGCAGAGGCAGGGTGCTTCATGACTAGTACTCTAGTTGAACTTTTAATTTGTTTACATTCAAATTTTGTAATTGGAATCATATTCAGGATTCTGTTATTGGTGATTTGCTGCGATAACATATAAGCTGTCTGTTGGGCATGTTTTAGCAGTGCACATGCAATAAATTGTGTCTCAAAGTCAACTCTAGTGAGGAATTGCAGTTTTCAGCTGTATCATCCATTTTTGTGAATCATGCGGTTGCTTGCTTCCGCTTTGTCAATTTGCCAGAGTTATTTGTGTTCAAATGAGATGATTTTAAATCATCTGGTTTATCATTTCGGATAAAATTTGTAGAATTAGGTCAGGTCTGTAAAAGACCAGATTTTGTTTTGATTGTGCCATCTAGCTTCATGCTGGCTTGTTATCTCATCTGATACATAAATTTCTAGGGAAATAAGTTTAGCTAACAAGTTGTTTGTTGCTGCCATGGTTTTGTCATTTCTGTTTTGTTGAAGTAATTTGAAATGTGATATTCTTGTTCGCAGACATTGGAGTGCATGGTGAAGTCGGCTCGTGCTTTTATTGGTGTGAAAAGAATGGGGGAGCTTGATGGAAAGCCGTTTGTGGCAGCAGCTAAGAGAAAGATTACTGGTGATGAAGCAAATATTCTAGCGGTGACATTGTGCTCCGAGTGGGAGGCTCATCTTAGGGACCCAAGTTGGTACCCATTTAAAGTTTTAACAGATAAAGAAGGGAACTCCAAGGTACAATGGCTTCCAGAATTACATGCGTTCAAATGGAAGATTTCTATTTATTTTATTCCTATGAATTGTTCATGTGGCCTTTTTAATTGTTGGATATTACTTCATTCCTCACTGTCCGAGCTAGGTATTGTAAAAGCGCTATGTATCATTTCATAGTAGATACCATCCAAGGTATGTTGTGGGTGTTGTTTTAAGATCTACTGGGCTATTGGTATGGCAAAGTGCTGCTAGCCTGCTATCTCTAGCAATTTATTGGCATGTTTTTTCTCATGATGTTCCTTTTATGCGGCATGATCTAATCTATGTTGGATATATTATGCAGGAAATTTTAGATGAAGCTGATGGAAAATTGCGAACCTTAAAGGATGAATGTGGTGAAGAGGTCTATGGAGTGGTGACTCGTGCTTTGTTGGAGATGAATGAATACAACCCCAGTGGTAGATACCCAATATCGGAGCTCTGGAATTTTAAGGAAGGAAGAAAGGCTTCGTTGGAGGAGGGGGTTGCACATTTAATCAAGCAATGGAAAGCGGCAAAACGAAAGAAAACTTGAGGCGTAGTTCTGGTGGTTGGAATTGGGATTTATATGCAGAACTGCAAATGCTTGTTTTAACAGAATTGGATTTAGTTGTTAGCCCAGCAACGTGGTAATTCTGCTAAGGAGATCCCAGCAACGTGGTAGTTTTATATTATTACTTTTGATGGGATTACTGACACTTACTAAACTGCTCTGGTTGAATTATACAGACATCATTCTTATCATATTTTTATTTTTTTAATTTTCCATGCTTATATTTGTGAACATGATACTTATACCTAAGATATACCATTGAACAAGGGTGTGTTTGGGATGTAAAAACTGAAATTCAAAAGACATGCTACAAGATGAAAATTATGCCGTATGTCATGGATGCGCAAAGTATTTAGGAATGATGGTAAAAAAAAAGGTCCCACATACAAAGACTGTTAGGAACGACCCAAAAGACAAAGTGAAATCGGTACCTATAATAGTGAAAATCATAATTCCACAAAGACTGTTAGGAACGATCCAAAATACAAAATGTAAGTGGTAACTAGAATAGTGAAAATCATAAATTGGAATTTTACGAGTAGGTTCAACTTCTGTTGTACAAAAGCAAGTTTTTCTCTTGTTTGTAGGAGCTCTGAGAGGAATTAAGACAGAAAAAAAGGGTGGGCATGAACAGATTGAATCTCTTACCCAACTCCAATAACTCCTTAGCATATAGATTAAGAGACACCACTTTAAATATAAGTATAGCTCATTGACAAAGCATATGCTCTTTTCCTTATTCAAACTCGTCGACAATATTAACCCTAAACTTTCGCATAGGTTCGTTTTAGTAAAGTAATAACTAGATTTTTTTTGGGTAACAAAGTAAAGCAACTAGATGAATTCGAGCCCCGCAGCTTCAAATTTAAGTATTTCATTTATTATTTGTAGAGTGGTTGTTAGAATTTTCATTTTGGTCATTGACAAAATAAATTTTCCAACAAACATTAACACATTATAGCATCCCTACCCAAAGAAACAAGGGAAGAGAATAAATGGATGTATAATTGAAGGAAACAAACCAAAAACTTTTTCCAATCTGAGCTCAGCTCATACAAGTTAACCACCCACAACATACATAGAGCAATGCATAACAATAAATATAATAGCATCATTATATTCTATAAAGATGCCAATTAGCCGCGGGCTACTATTTTGCTTAGCCACTTCAGCATTCCCTTCTGATTACACTCTAGTCTACCATAACAAATTCAAAAAGTACAACCTCCCCCAATTACGTATCATATCACACATCAAAATCCACCAATAAGAAAACAAAAAAGTCAACAAATTGTCACAACAAGCTGTCACTCACTCACTCATACCCACCCCCCCCCCTCTTTTTATGACCTCCATCTGCGCTGTGTCACAGTCTCCAAAAACATCCAGTCAAAAACAAGACCGGCATTCTACTACTCACTATGAAAATTGGCGCCAAAAGGGGGTAAAATCGGAAAAATAGATAATTGGTGGAAAACCAAAATAAATAGAAAAAGACTTGTCCATCTTATAATATCATTATAAAAATATATATATGAATATTATAATAACATTGGGGAGGGGTAGTGAGTGGTGTGGTTGATTATTAGAGGATTAAACTTTAAACCCGAAAATTTTTCCCGGTGAAAGTTTGACCGAATTGCCAATTGGGCGGAGCGATGTTCCAAGAGGTGGAGGAGCGGCGGTCACTGGCGGAGACACGGAAGGACAAGGCCTGGCCCACCAAGACCGCGTTTGACTGCCAGTTCTGACCCCAGTTCCAACTCATTGGCATCCACCCGGTCCGAGAGCCCTTCACGTAGGCGCGCACGATATCACCAGCCCCAGCAACGTTGCTAATGAGTACCAGGTTGAAGTAACGGAATCCGTTGATTTGGAACCTTATCCCGCCGTGCTTTCTGCATGGCACCCTGCGTAAATAACCAACCAAACAAACAAATCATTATCACAATTATGCCCTCTCAATTTTCTTTTTAAGCCATAGTCCATTTCAACTTTATATCTAGATAGGGAAATTTTGAAGAATAAAGAAAGCAAAAAGGACATGAACAGGGGAAAGGAACATGAACATCGTTTACACAAGGGTTAACGAACAACTAACCCAACAACATTGATTGATTGTCCTAATAATGTGGAAATTGGAATATACAGTGAGGGAGGGGTTCGGTATGTGTTTTGGATTTTGGAGAACGCAATGGGCGTTTTGGTAAACAAACAGAAAATAAATAAATACGTTCCACTCCACCCCACCAAACCAGTTACTAGAGTCAAGGACCCTCCCTCCCTCTCTGCACATTACTGTGACGAGATTCCACCCTTTTTCATGGAAAATGCCTATATCTACTTTATGTTATACTTTTAATAAATTAATTAATGCTTAACTATTTCTCGTATGTGATTAATTACACTGTATCCAACTTTTACCCTCTCGTCCAATAGAAATCAAGAAAACCGCAAGGTGCCTTCTACTGTATACTTCATAAGATATCACATTTTCTCTCATTAAATCTTTTGTAAACATTTTACATCGTCAAAGGGATCAATACATTATATTTAAAGCACAAAACACAATAAAAATAAAGTTCATCGAATCACAACAAAATTGGTAATGGTCATTTTTATTATATGCACGCTCACATATGATGTGTTGATCTTATAACACATGTCAAAATTTTTCTAAATCTTTTTATAAATTTTCTTATATACTAAATAAAGCAAATGTTATTTATTTTCTAAGATTTCAAGACATCAGTTTACAATTACTTTTTAGTATGGCTTAACACGTAATTTTTTTTTTTAGGAGAATATATCTTTACCTATTAAGCAAATAAGTAACATTATTTTATTTTTAATACTTTATAATAGCGATGAAAATGGTTATACCAAGCCAGTGAATAAATTAATCAAGGAGTATTAAAAGTAAACTTAA
This sequence comes from Nissolia schottii, assembly GCA_003254905.1. Lineage (NCBI taxonomy): Eukaryota > Viridiplantae > Streptophyta > Magnoliopsida > Fabales > Fabaceae > Nissolia > Nissolia schottii. The sequence goes on from QANU01022113.1 coordinate 443,342, forward strand.
CTAGTAGGCTAGTACTACAAGTATACATAAAGCTTAAATCTTATTATTAAAAAAAAAAGTGTAAAGCTAAAATAGAAAAGAAGAAAGGGCAACATGGTGGGGTTACCGGCGATAAGCGACGGGGACGATACCGGCACGGTACTCGGCAATCTTGAGGAACATTGGCATGGCGAGATCGAAGTGCGGCCGTGGCGGGTTGCACCACCCTCCGTTGTCGTTGGGAAGGGCGAAGTTAGGCGGACAGAAGTTAGTTGCGGTGATGAAGATGGAGGGGCTACCGGAGTGACACCACTGCCTGTCATTGGCGCACTTGATCTCGAAGCACGCGCCGCAGCTCAGCCCTTTGTTGAACAGCGCCGTGCTCAGCGCCGCCGTGTTCACGCCGTACCCTTGGCTGTACAGGTTCCCATACCCACATGCTCCTCCTGTTAAATGCATAAGCTTATTACATGTCACATTTTAAACATGCGAGAATTTTATATTGTTGTACATAATCCAAATCAGCGAAAAAGCTTTTATTGACGCAACAATACATTATTGATTAAAATGTACAAAATAAAATTACACTCTATAAATGAAAAAAGAAAATTAAAATGATACATTTTAGATTTAGATGGTACATTACATACCCATGGTGCCGGAAGCATCAGATCCGCCATAGAAGGTAGCATGAGCACTTTCCCAAGCACCTCCGGTGTAAACCCCTGGGATTCTAGCCTCAATAGACATCCACATTAAGGAGCTTATTAGGGACACAATGCAGAGCACATTAACATTACTAGTGGTGGCCATGGCCACTCCCTCTTTTTCTTGTATGAAAATTAAAAGAGAATTTGTTAGTGAGAAAATTGTGATGGCAAAAGCAGGAAAGAGATGGATGTGGGAATGAGAGAGTGAGTGTGAAGAAAGGGGTCTAGTTATAGTCACACTCTGGAGTAGAGCAGGGGCAACATTTGGAATTCTAAAATTATTTTATCATCATTATTAAATGCCAACTTTTGTGTAATGTGAAAAATATAATTGTTACTATTTTTTGTACTTCCTTCCCATCAATGCCTACTGCGTTGTTGAGCACGTTGATTACACTTTCCAATTGCACTTGTGGGGTCCATCCAACATAAACACCTAGCTACCAACGCCTATGTTGGAGTCTACCAATGCACGCTCTTACCCTGCGCGTGTTGAGACCTTAACAAGCCTTGCTTTCATTTTATGACATTTTTGTCCTTTATTTCCCATTTTTGTTTATTTCATTTTATTTTATTTATTTGTTTTTTTCGCGTAGGTAGTACTGGACACCATTCTCCAACTGAATACGCAATCAGAAAATACAAATAACAAAATAAATAAATAAATGAAGAAAAAAGATTAACAGAGCAGATAATGTGAAAAGGACATACAAACGATCCAAATCTTTGGGGGGTATGAATTCAATCTCGATGATGAGGTTATATGCGACCTCATAAACCGAATTGGGACAAAATGTATTTAATTCAGGCCATAAATTACTAGTACAACAAGGTAAGACTTAGGAGATTAGAGTGCACATAAGTCGCAATGAAAGAGAAAAAGTTAACTTTTAATAATGGGATCATAGTTTGTTACGTTAACATGAGTTGGGACCAAATAATTATACGGCGTGTATTGAAAAGTAAAATAAATCCAACAACCACTCTTCTTTTATTGGGAGTAAAAATGTTTTTGACTTGAATTTTTTTTGCTCATCATGTCATCTTCTTTAACCATATGTTAGTATAGTCCTTGTAGACCTTGATACAAAAAGCTTAGATAACATCATAGTGTCAAAGGAGGTGAGATTAGAGAGCATGACTTTACTTGGCGTGATGTGCGGGTGTGTGATTGGAGGAGGTGGGGTCCACAAAAAGGTTAATTCATGAGACTGATATATGGGTGGTGTGAGCGTCACTCGTCAAAAATGAGTGATTAGGATAGGAATAATACTAGTAACAAATCCTAGTGGCATGCATTGAGAGAATTTCTTATGCAATAATAAGCTTCATGTTAATGTTAGGTATGGTGTAGATTATAGAATAAATAAAATTTTAATTTATAGTAATATATAGTTTAGAGCCTATTTATCACCATTCCCGGTCACCACACAAAATTTTGTCATGAACATAGCTTTATTCAATAATAGAGATTTCAATTTTAATTAATTGTAAAATCAATACGTCTATGCTAAATATCACTTATTGATTAGAGTACGATCAATCCACTTCAAGTTTCATGTTCATGCAATGATATCTCGAGTAGTTAAACACAAATCAAAATCAAAATGGTGAGGTTAGATAGGAATGAAGCAATTCAACCAAAAAAAGAGGGGTATGAGAATCTAGGGTGGGTAGTGGGTCCTCCCCTGCCCTTAATCACCGTAATCATCGCTCCTCCTCCCACAATACAATACTGTTTATTAACTACGGCTTTGAGTAATCACTTCATTCATTCATTGCTGTTCATGGTTCAAATCAGCTCTTGCTACGTTAGCTAGTACATGCTCTTAGTAAATATACAATTAGACAACTAACTTTTTGTTGTAAGAAGCAGTTAACAAAAAATTAACAAACGTTCTATTTGTACATACAAAAATTGTATAAACATCTCATTAGACTCAGTATGTATTAATAAGCATCATGATATATTATAAAAGGATTGACAAGATATATGCATTTTTATATACAAATATCATTTTTCATAATCTAAACAGGACTAATTAGCTAACTTTACCACCCGTGAGCCATTTCACGTTTGAAGAAAGTTTCTTTTTTTACTAATTATTAGAGATATATATATATATATATATATATATATAAACTTATATATATTTAGTAGTTGACAGCTGCATACAAAAACAAAAGAAGGAAAAAAAAAGTCTTTTTTTTACTATGAAATAAATAATAGATTTAATTAAGATTACTTGTTAAGAAATTCAAAGTGAAATGATTTCATTAAACAAATAAAATTGACAAATCTTAAATCCAATATTAAACATTAAATTTCAAAAACTACTCTACTTTAGGTTTTAGGTTCTTTAACAAGTGTCTCAAAGACACTTATTAGTAAAACCTATAAATGACTTGGGAGGTAATTAAGTTAGTAGCATTGGATGCCTTCCAATATCAAAAGATGATTGATGATGACCAGTTTCCTGTTTATCTCCTAGATTTTGTTAGTTGTTCATCATTTGATTCCTCCTTTGGGAACATCCTCATTTATTTTCAAAATATACAAAAACATGTCACTTGAAAAGGAGGGAAATTTTGGTACAAAACCAGCAAATTCGAATTGTAATAAACCTCTGTTTGGTATCAATGAGTTGTTGCAAAAATTGCATTATTCCATGGGCTATTCGTTGCTTGATGACCTTTTTTGGTGGTGGCATTGTCACATCCTTCTTCCTCTGTCTCTCCATAGTCGATACACACTCATCTTCAACAAACACAAATTTAATTTATTTTAAGTCGTTAGTTTAATAAGGTTGTGTTTGGTATCAAGAACAGTATATGAGATAGAAACACGAAAATAGAGATAAAAAATTTATGTTTCTCCAGATCTTAATTATATATCTTTTTAGACAAAAAATTTTATGTTTCATCTATTCTACTTTCAGTAAAATACAAAAAATATTTTTTAAAAAATTTAGTTTCAATGTCTCTATCTCCTTTCATGTCTCTAATACTAAAATCAGTCTAATTAAACATTACTCTTTAACAAATATAATTTAGCCAAATTGACGGATAACTAGAAACTAAAAGAGTATTATATCACACTCACCTCACAATGAATGTCAAACATGTTTTGTAAATTACTGAATACTCAAATGTGTCCATATGAATCAAACAAGTAACGTACATCGATCGTTGACCACAGTAACTTCAAAAAGATTTCGTTATTCCCTTCTTTTTGTTTGTATTAACTTTGTCAACAATAGTACACTTTATATTTTATTCCTTAGCTTAATGTTCATATGCAATTTTTTTGGTAATTAAATATAATGATGATTCCATATTAAACTGTGTGCAGTGGGAAACTGTTTAGTTTGACTAAGTAACTACGCTTTTAGAAGTTTTCTCATTGGACGGTATCAAATATATCAATCTAAAGCACTTTGATCAATGTCTATTTGTTTTTACTTGGGTTAATTAACTTTCAAATCATGTAATTACTCTCTGCGTATAAAATGTAAAGCAAGATGCATGACAATAGTAAAAGAACACATTGACCAACATAAGAAGACAAGATTAGTTGAACGGATGTTGAAAGTGATTTTAGAGCCTAAAGAGCATTCCAATTTAGAGTTGACTCCTAGTCTTTTAGTATATTAATAACATATCTAAAACTTAAACTAAATACGATTACCGAATAGAATTACATCAATATCAATAGGGTTTTTGAATAAAGTGAGATAATGTGTGGGAGATTGTTGGTTTAATTTGACTAGCATTATTTTTAAAATTTGATGGGCCTAACATTCTGACCAATAATGCAAATAATGAGTGCAATCCCTTATGCCACATGCGATCTTGAGAAATTATAAGGCAATAAAGTTACACCTTTGTCAATAACTATAGCTTTTGGCCTAATTATTTGGATCAAACAAGTAAGCTAAAAAGGATATTTAAGTAAAAAAAATTCACCCAATAGATTAGTCTTTATGTTGGACTTTGGTCATAAGCTTGAGTCATAACAATATATTAATTAAATGTAAGTTAAGCCATAAGCTCTTTCACTTAATCATTAGTCTTTTGAGGTAAATCCTCTTTACTGGCTAGGGTTATGAACTTATGATTGAAAAAAGGGAGGAGACTAATGAGCCCTTGATCAGTGAATGCCTTGAGGATTGTTCTTAACTGATAGGACGGCTTATTAGGTAGGCATTATATGGTTCTGGAATGTGGACCACGTTCATTTGCTAACTTTAACTTATTTTCCACTTCCTTGTTTTGATGACTTTGAATGGAGTATTTTTCAGGTTTGGTGACTCTCTTTATAAGCTTTCCACAACCACCTTAATTCTCACAAGGTACAATACAAGAGCAAAGACTTTTCACAAAGACAGGTACATAAGAGCATTTGGTGGCACTTATTTAGGCTTGATTGTTGGACGCATGAACCACATGCTTTTTTATTGATTTATTCGGTCATTGATGACCAAAATTCATATTCCACAAATAAGTTTTCCCACTTTTGAATTAATTAAAGCTATGTAACCTATTATTGGAAATTGGTTGTAAATAGCTGCATTCTCTTTAACTAAATTAATGGCTTTAAATACTTTGAAGATTTCTTCAATTTAATTGGTCACTTAATTGAACTCACTCACTCTATTCGATCTTTTGCATTGTAATGGTGTGAATGTGGTTCTATAGCGCATGCCTCTTGGTCACAAAAGAAAGGCAGAGAGATAAGTGACATTGGCTTACAAGTTGCAAGGCCAAGAATCTAAAAGATTGCATGTGGTCTGTGATGAGATGAAAAATAGATAGATACAAAGGCACAATCCACTAGCATGTGGAGAGGATTGGGGTGGGGTGCCCCCACAATGTATATATATTAGGGTCTTAAGTTAATCCATTTTTCCATCCTTATCTATGATATCTACCCTTCCATGTGGTCTTTTATTGATATAAAAACAAAGGGTATAATATATAAGTGCGTCTCATTTGTCAAAATTTGAGCCGGGCTATGGCCAAGAATAATATTACCTCATTAAGACAAAGGAAAGAAAGAGATGGATTGGCCATAACACAATCAATGTCATATCCAACCAATTGTTGAGTTGTCTAGCTGAGTTATTTTCCCAACTATTCTGCGTACACAAGGTCTCGAACTCGGGACCTTGCTTAAGCGATACCAAGCCACTTACCACTTGTACTAATCCCGTTGGTTATATGTATATGTATATATATATATACACACACACACACACAATTACTTTAGTTAGTAAAGTTTTTCTTTTTTCCTTAACAAGTGTCTATATTCGATTCTCATTTTAAACATGAAATAATTTTAAAATTTGTGGTCAACGCATATTCCTTTAAATGGATCTATAGTATGCAAATAAATTATCACTACTTTTAGGCTATGGACACTCTAAAAGAAAAATCTTAGATAACATGAGAATAAAAGAAAAAAATTGCTATATAGTACTAATTATCATTTGATAACATAGTCATTACAAAAAAAATGTTAGAAAAATAAAAATAATAATAATAACTCACAAAAATGATGTGTCAAAATGATGAATAATTAACACACACACACACACACATATATATATATATATATTTCCTCTTATTCTCTCAGCATCTAAATTCCTCATCTAAAAATTCCTCTAGTTTAAAATTCGGTACAAGATAAGAGAAGGTCCCTGGCTTTGGAATACAATAGAACATAACATTATGGGCTTGTTTTGGATTTGGGTTACAAGACCCTACCTAAGGGACTGTGATTCCTGCACTTAGGAATAATGAATGGATGGGGATTGGGGTAGACAATAGCTAGAGTGGGTCAAAACCAGTTTGACTAAAGCAGGGACAACTTTGACAGTCACATGAATGCAGGACAATATCATAATGTCTGAATTATTATTAACCCTTTTATTGACAAAAACAAAAAGAAATACTAAATGGGCCAAAAACTAAATTAATGTGCATAGTTATTTCATTGTACATACATGTACAGATTTGGCCAGAACTATATAGTCCTTTTAGAGAGGAACTCAGAACCCTGAATCAGACAAGAAGCATTTTCCATTGGACACAATGATTCTCATTTCTTCTTTCTTTTTCTTTCCACTTTTATTGTTAGGCCATGGGTGGTTAATATAGTTAGACATGGCAGCATAAGACTTGTTAGTTGAGAGATATCACATGCCCTTTCGCTTCTATTCTATTTGGTACAATAGAAAATATCAACTAATGATTGGATAATTGTTGTTGTGGTCGGTATGTTACAAAGTTGTTTTCGATGAGTCATTTTTTAGCGGTCTAATTTCCGTCACAACTTCTGCTTATAAATAGTGTAAATTTTCTATTGCAACTTTCGTCACAATAAGCAGTATTTTTAGTATACAAAAATTTACTCATTGCCCATGTCAAAATTAAGCAAAGGTTGAAATTAAATGTATTAATTATTTCCATATGGGTGGATTAATTATGATGATACCATGGAGTAAATTAATTAATGTAGTGCAGTGGGCATGCATGCACGCAATGCAGTCATCATAACTCATAAGCAAGGGATAGGACAATGCCCGCAAATCAACAGACAAGTGCACAGGAAAGAAAGGTGAGTTTTCTAAAGCAAGCAAGCAAACTGGAATCATATCACATAATGTCCCAAATCAAAGCTTTCTTGGTCTTAAAGCCGTAGAAGCAACAATGTCACATTGTCTTCCCCCCCCTTTTCTTTTTTAATTTCTTTCTCTCCTTTTTGAGGGGGTCCCTGACTGATGAGATTATGTAGCAAGCAACTTCCTTCTTTATTCCTAACTGCCAATAGGCCCATATACTTTACTCTAGAGCATGTGAAAGTACCAACCACCTCAACATCAAATTTAACTACTTGTTGCTCTGATATATAACGAATTAACGACAAAGCGGGGACACAGAATCTGGAATGCAAAGCAAAAAAGTGGGAGAGTACTGGAGGTGGCTGGGGCAGGGTTATTGGGCGTTTAACCATCCACATCCACCACGCTACGTGTGTACTCAGAAGTACATCTTCTCGTATAAAAATTATGTCTTATGTCATATGTACATCTATATGATTCATGTATAACTTTCACTCAAGAAGATCTTTTTCCCTAAATGGGAATCCTTACAAAGGGTGTTTTTTTCCTTTGCATAAATCCCAAAATCGAAGATCAGTTGAAGAACTCGAAACTTTTTCACTGTGGCTAAGATATTATTGGTTTAATCGTATCATTAGAAAGATTACATTTGATAGATACGAGTGCTAAACTACAAGGGTTTTTCAAACGAATCCTTTTGGAGTGATAGTTAAGAAATTAAAGAAGACAACTTTTTAAAGTGTTAACGTGTATGAATATCTTCATTTTTCATCAATCTTTATTTCTTATTTAGTACCTCCATAAAGCTATGTACCAAGAAAAGTTCCTTAATAAAACCAAGGTACGTAAGACTAGAGATATCATAATGCAGCACATATCAAAGACTAACTTAGAAGATTTTGGATGTCCAGCCAAAAATAAAATCCTTTTGGTTAGAGTATTAGACATTGTTTCATATAAATACCAACCTGTAACAAGATCCTAAGCTGACAATCTAAAGCAATGCATTTTTATCTATGGATCAATCCTTCTGACATCATTTTACTATTTTTTGAGAATCGTTTTGCTTCTTTAACCATAGTACGATTCTCAAATCGTCCCCTCCCCCCTATTACAAAAGATTGAAAGAATCATATCACATAATAGTTCATATAACTAAGAGATTAATGACATTAACACGGTGAACATAGCGACTGCCGCTGCCAATCCATAAGCAAAGAATCTCCCTGCGGTTGCAAGAATGAATCATATGCACAATTAGTTGAATTGCATTGCATTGCATTGCATTGAGAAATGATGCGTGTCTGTCAACTGCAAAGGCGAGTACATAGCTGTTGTTGAGCCTGGGAAGGGCTAGTTAGAGGAACAAGGTTACTTCTCCCATTGCTCACACACGTTATGTTAAGTTGGTTTCCTATTTGAGTTGACTGCAAGATTTTCAGCACAAAATATTAGCATCAAAAACCAACTTAGACAGTAGAAGAAAAAACATTGCATAACAATCTCTCATCAAATGCCTTGCTCACCTCACAAAAGATTTCTTTTGCTTTGCAGCTCCATTTTGAAGTAGGGACACAACTTAAATAATGACACCATGAACAATGATCATTCAAGTCAACACCTTGGAGAAGAAAAATCAGGCCGGTAATCAATCTGTCAAAAGTTTTCCAGTTTTTAGACATGCGGCCCTAAGTATAACAGAGATAAAATCACAAAGGTGACATCATATAAGATATAGATAGCACTTAACAAACCACAACACAATCAATACATCAATGTAGGATGGCTTTGCAAGTCTTGAAAGTTATCTCATGACAATGCAAGCTTAATAGAATGTTTTCATCGTTCTAGTCATTGTGCAAGGACTCTTTGGTAGCTTGAGTCCTGAGTGAAGTTGAGGGAAATAGGTCTAACTACCCTGCCCCGAAAATAAGTTCTAGCTCCTTAAGACAGAACAAAGAATTCTCTCTTCTTGTATATGTAAATAAAATAAGGCATAATTAAGAAAGATAGGAAACACAGTGCTAGGAGGAACAGGATACAGGGGGGAAGATACCAGAAAGAGAGACAACAATTAAAGAGAGCTATCCAATACTATTGTCTATCTAATAAATAAACGCTCTAAAAGCCCATGATTGTGGAAGCTAGGAAAAAAAAAAAAACCTTTTCCAGACAAATTTCTTTAATCTTAAACCATGGAGGGTGATTGGAAAACAAGTACCAAAGTCCTACTCCTGTGTAAATACCCTCTCAAAGATATCAGTGAAATTCAATCACCTAACATAATAAAATGTAATGCTGAAAATGAAACGCAAGGAAACAAAGAGAACTTACCCAGAAGTCAGCAGTATGAAAGAGGTGACCCACAGTACATACTGATAAGTTTTGTGCTTATATTTCAACGGAGGTGTGCCGCGTCCAGAGTGAGATTTTCTTTGGCTAATCCATTTAAACTGGGGGCGAATTAGAAAGACAAATCCCAAGAGAAAACCAGAGATAAACCCTCCAATATGAGCAAAATTGTCCACATGCGGAAGGATTCCGAAAGCCAAATTGATTACAATGATAACTATAAGAGTCAACAATGCACATAACTGCAAACAACACAAAAGTAGGAAAGGAAAGACTTATAAGAATGACTGCGGCAAAATGACAAAGTGGATTATTTATTAGGAAGCACACTTGAATTTAACACATTTATTGGTTCGTTCACCTTATTGGCATATATCGTCCAATTTATAAGGAGCTCCGATAGCATGCCTCCTAACAAGCCAAATAACGCCCCGGACGCACCAACGGAGATACCTGATTGTATGAACAGCGCAGACAGCAGACTCCCTCCAAAACCAGATAGCACATAAAGGAACCCAATCCGAACTACAAACGCGAAGAACAAAAGGAATTACAATTTGAAACTACAACTCTACTAAGGTTCTACCAAAGCAGCATTTATGCATAACAGACACCCAATACCGGAACAATACAAGGACAATTACCAGAACCATACCAAATCCAAATTCTAGCTCGAGCCGAATTCCAATAAAAACAAGACTCAGCATGTTGGCAAGTAGATGGACAACCCCTCCATGCAACCATATGCAAGAGAGGAGGCGCCAAGCCTGGTGCCTATTAACCACTTTATGTACTTCTAGAGCACCCATCTTGTCTAATCTGCAGAGAGTGAACCCAAAACAAAACAAAAACAAAAAAAAAATGTCAGCCGCACATCAAAGAAACAACAATAACAAAAAATATCTACCTGCATTCAATCATCCACAATCCAAAACCTTCCATGTATAGGACTGCTACTTTCCAATTAGCTATTGCATTGGATTAGATTAATTTGGGATCAATTTAAGCCTAAAAGCTAGCCAATTACAAAGATGAAAATTTCAAAGCATAAATGACTTGATAGTTGATATCAATGTGATGCTAGAATCAAATCATTCACACAATAACAATCATAAAAGTAGCATCTTTTTTCACTCACGTGGATGCAGAAGGGCCAAAGAGGGGGTTCTCCTTGAGGGGCTGAAACGAGAACCTCCCCAGAAACTTTGCAACGCAGGAACCTCCAAGAGAATTCTTTGGACAATCGTTGACATACATGGAGATGAGGAACAAGACGATGTTTGCCACCACGAACGTAGGAACCAGCCATGGGAACCACCGCTTGAACAGCCAGAACTCGCCGTTGCCGCCGCGCGCGACGGCGGAGGGACTCGGCTGCGGCAGCTGTGATGTCCTCCGCACCACCGGCGGAGGGGATGGCGCAGGTTTCCCCGCGCGGCCCGGATGGACGGAGGCGTCGTCCTCACGGCGCGGATGGACCTTCACCTCGACGGTGGTGGTGCCGCCGGCTGAAGGTGGGTCCCTCCTCCCCATGACGAAATTTGACCAAAGATTTCAACTTTTTTGTTTTTTTCAACACATAATGGTAAAATAAGATAATGGGTGCGGATGAATTTCACCAGAATCCAACACAGAGCAGCAAAGTTAGGAGGTTGGTTTTTTCTGGTGAAATTGATTGTTAATTTGGTTGGGTTTGGTTTTGGAGAGGAATTGCTTACCTTTGCCACTTACCAATGCCAACGTCTTTTGTTGTTGGGACTCATTGGTAATTTGCTTATTTCCGTTTCATTTCTTCTTTCTACTGATTTTAAATAAATATATTCACATTAAAAATTAATAATTAACTTATACTTTAAAAAATATTAAATATTTAAACTAAATTACCATTTAATAATTAATATAATAGTAAAAATTATAATAAATAAATATATAATTAAAAAAATAATTAATATTTTTAATTTAATTAAATTGCATGTAAAAAGCATTATGAGAAATTCTTCCTTAAACACAATGACGTGCATTTGCAGTTACTCTTTGACCATTTATATAACTGCTGCAGCAAAATTAATATGGTATTGAATGGGCTAATAATGCCAAGGTAATTTTTGTTTGTTTTTAAGCTCAGCATTTTCAAGATCTATGATGGGTGCACACAAATAAATAGAGTAGATAATATTTCATTATTTAATGGGTTGTATTAATAAGCGTTTTAAGAACACTTAATAAAAAATTTAAAGTAAAATGTTTTATATACATTAATACTTTTATTACATTTAAGCCTTATTAATTTTATTTTTAAAAAAAATTATATTATATAAGTTATTTAATAAGGGTTATTAAAACATTTTTTAATTAAACCCTATTTAATATACTTGCACGAGTGGTCCTGTCTATCTCTAAATAGTCAAAGTAATTTTTTTAATAAAAGAGCTGGGTTAGAAAGTTATATTCGCATGATTGAAAGAGTTTAATTATTATATAATGATAGCAAAAAATATTTTACTTTGTTATTTAATTAAATTATTTTATATGTTTAAATTTTTAAACAGTGAAAGAAAGAGTTAATTATTTTTATTAATGTGACAAAATTTAATTGGATGATGATGATATAAAGTTTTACATTGTCAATAAATTATAATTGATGATCTCTTATAGAAAAATGACGATCAAAGTTGTTTGCAATCTTTATGTTTAGAGGAGATTAAGAAGACCTAATAAATCAAACTATTCATAAACCTAACAAATCAAACTATTAATTCTTATAAATGACATTTGATATTTTTAAGATAAAAAAAAGTCAAATATCATTTATAAAAATTGATAAATTGATTTGTAAGTTAATAAGTTAAGTCTTATAACCATTTTTTATTTTGCATTTATGCCCTCTTATTAAATATACTCACTAATAGAAAAAAAGATATTTCATCTGTTTTTTTATATTAGTGTATTTTATTTTTTTTAGATTCATTGGTAATTCAATGAATATTAACATAATTATGTCTAGATGTGTTTTCAATGAATTTAAAAAAAATAAAATGTACTAATGTTAAGGAATTGAGGAATTGAGGAATGGATGAAGTAAATTAAAATACGTTCACATAGGTTGTTTCTTTATTATTATTTTTTTTGGCACATATGAGTGTATTTCTAAGTTCTAACCAACCCCTTCTGGAACAGACGTTACAAAATTTATTGCATTAAATTGAATGATAAATGCATGCCACTCCTAAGTTTTGAAATGCTTGTATTATATCTTCTGTTCCATTCTATTCAGATGGCCAACCCAAGACGGAACACAATTTAACAAAGTTTTAAAAATATACGTCCCTAATTATGTTCCTTTTCTTGTGTCACTAATTATGTTTTGTTAAGTGAAATATAGACAGTTTTAACAAAATTATAATAATTTATGATAATTACTTCTTTTGTCTACTTTTAGATGTCGCTTGTAACAAATACACACAGATTAAAAAATTAATTAATTTGCACATACTTAAAAAAACATTAAGTACTTAGACTAAATTATTCTTTAATTAGTGAGAGAGTTTGTTATAGAACATTGTAATGTAAGAACTTGAATCCTTTAAAGTGAAAGATCTTACTTTAGAGGATAAAGTGAAAGATTTTACCATTAAATCAATAAAATAAAAGTGAGACTTATTTTTACTTTAATGATCTAATGGTGAGATCATTTACTTTACTCTCTAAAATGAGAGGATCTCACTTTAGATGACCTTTACCCGTAATGCAATTAATATAATAGTAAAAGGTTTACGATAAATATGGATATAATTAGAAAGATAATAATTATGACAACTAATTTTAAATAAAAAATTAGGTAAAATGTGACATTTAGGGATAAACGGAGGTAAAATTATTAACCATGAATGAGTTATTTGATCCGTGAAAGATAAAATATATAAGATTTGATAGCAAGTTATTTTCATTAGTCGGAGAAGGGACTTCAATGTAGCTAACATGATCCTTAGCATCCCAACACAATTCCTGAAATCTCTTTGAAACAATAATTATTTTATTTTAAAACAAATTTAACATTTCATATTTAGATACGCATAATAAAAGTGAATCTTATTATCTTTATTGTGTCCCCATCAAATATTTTTGAAGTCCATTTGATGGGCACACTTTTTTTTTTTTTTAATGTGTGTTTTAATGTGTGCTAGTCTTGTGTGAACGAAGGTAAGAATTTATCAACAAGCAATGCCTGTGATTACTTTCCACCTTTCCATTATTAATTGACAAAGAAAGCAACATTCACATTCTTTTCTTGCACTGCATTTATTGATCTATTTTGATACTGTGAGAATAAATGAGAGAGCCATAACCGTGGCAGCATAGCGATTGAAAAGATTCACTAATACTTAATGAATGCCAAAGCGTTTGTAGTCCAACGGTTAGGATAATTGCCTTCCAAGCAATAGACCCGGGTTCGACTCCCGGCAAACGCATATGTCCCTTTGCCTTTTTCAGAAGTGACTGTCAATGTCGCCAATGACGTGTTTGTTTCTCTCTGACCAATGAGCTTATTAGAATAATGATTACCCTATTTTAGGCGCAACTAAACAGATATTTAGGCGCGAAACCAAACAAATCAATCACATCAAAGAAAATGAAATAGCATCCATTTCTACGAGGGGCATTCAATGGCCACTTAACTTTCCTTATGTGGTTTCGGTTGCTAGATCCGTATGTATTTCCTTTATGTATTTTCAAATCCAGAGCGTCACAAAATACGCGAAGCAATAGCGTATCGTATCGTACACCCCTATGTGATGGCGAGTAGTAGCAACACCTCTTTCGCCGCCAACGTCACCGGATCCACCGCCGTGGAACTTTCCAGAAACACTAGCAACCGCCGCCGTTCTCTTCTCTCCGTTCGGATCTACGCCAAAAGCCACGGAGGAGGCGCCTCTATCTCCGTCGCCCGCGACGACCGCCCTCACGGACCTCACTGCATATACGTCGGCCCAATCGACACCGCCAGCAAGGAGACACTTGAAGCTCTCTACTCTCAAGTAATTTATTCTTACAAATTCAAGAAATTTATTTGATTAATTTGTTTCTGTCGAATTGGATTTTAAAATTCTGCTATATGATTTTTTGTGTTTCTAGGCAAGGGATGCGTATTACAGTGGCGAGCCTTTGATAGTTGATGATATGTTTGATAGAGTAGAGGTAAAAACAATTTTCTTCATCATCATCATGTATGGTTCTTTTTGGAAACTGATTTTTTTTTTGCTCAAAATTATGGAAGCAGTTGAAGCTTAAGTGGTACGGTTCGAAGTCGGTTGTCAAGTATCCTAGATGCAGTATCAGGAGGCAATCGGCCTATGCCGATGCTGAGGTAATTTTCCTCTTGTGGTTGTTTTGCTCTGGCTGTGATCCCTCACCGAGGGAAATTCACCAGTTTTGATTAATTATTCTGATTACTTCTCAAGTTTTGGTTGCAATTGATGCTCTAAATAATCTTATGTGTACCCGCTGAGAGCGTTATATTTGAGTAAATGTGTAGAAAATCNTTTTTCCTTTTCCTATTTCCTGATTGCTTATCCTGGCCTCGACGTATTTCCTGATTGCTTATCCTGGCCTCGACGTATCCATTATGCTCAACAGAATTCCTCTCCAGCCAATCCTTCATGTGTCTTGTGGCCTCTTTCCTTCAAATTGGGTCTGTAACAGTGTGATATGGTGGATTTCTATTGAATGTCTCTACTTTCTACATGTTTAGCAATATATTCACATATTTATCTGGTTATTATGTTCTGGTTCCCCTGCCTTCCTCTTTCTTTTATTGGTTTCTTCGTTTGATTATTGAGTGATGTGGATGTAGGGCAGGAAGATCTGTCTATGGTTTTTGCATTAGCTAGCACATGGGCCCTTATCCTTGCATTTGGCTGTTCAACATGTATTGGGCCCATATTGTACACGGTCAGCATGGCTTATCAAAATGCATTCGGTTCAAGATTATCATATGGTGGCCAAGCATCAGGACTAGAGTCTCTTTTCATGGTGAATAACGTTATCTTAATGGCACTGGGTTTTATCATTGGGTACCCAGTTGCTTCAGCTTCAGGTAATATCCCTTTGCTGGTATTTTTACCATCTAAAGTCCTAATTTTAAAACTTATACTCCAAATAGCTCAAATTAAATAACAAACCCTTTCATATAGTTCAGTTGATCAAATTCCTTGTGAAAAATATTCATTCACTCATTATTTTGTCACTGCTTCTACATTTGTATCTTACTTCTGCTTTCACAGTTAAGGTGCTTCAAGGCCTGTGGAGGAATGACTTGGTGGCAATAAAGGGTTCATGTCCAAATTGTGGAGAAGAGGTTAGTCATTGCGTTCTATACATATGACTGCCGTGTAAACCTTCGGTTTCTTTTTCCATCATATTCCTCAGCCGATGTTCCTAACTGTCCAGCTAGAGAGAAGCACATTTAATGCATAACTCCACTTCTAATTGTCCTCACCGAGTTCGATTCATTTTCTCTTAGGTATTTGCATTTGTGACAACGGACAAGGCTAACGGCTCACCCCACAGAGCAAATTGTCATGTGTGTGAATGCTTGTTAGAATTTCGCACCAAAGTCGAGGTAATGATATAGATTGTTCTTGCTTCTTGCAAGATCTGTTCATAGAACTAGACTGCTACTTGAAGTTTCATTTTATGAATAGAGGAGGTTGAAACATCCCTTCACGAAGTGTGCAAAGCAAGAGCTGCAGGTATTATGCATTGCTCTTTGCATGAGACATGATGTTATTATTTTGCAGAAATCATCAGCTTCAAGATTTGGTAGACAATGGGTTTACGGGCGAATTCACCTTGTTGGCAGAGCCAGACGCAGACGGGAGCCGTAAACTTTCTTCCCATCATCTGTGACTGGTATGATTGTGAATACCGAATAGAAGGATAGGAATAAATGCAATATTTCTTTTCTTTGTTCTTAATTTTAGTCTGTAGCCAACTTGTACTTTATCGCAAGGAAGAAGTTGACATGTTAATTGTGGAGACCTATTTTTCTCGTGAATTTAAACTTTAATCTTCTGAAAAGTATAGCTTAATATTGCATCCAAACTTTAATCTCCTCCTTAGAAGTGGTATATTTTTGGTCGCAAACATATTTCAATCTCATTGGCGCTCCACGCGAAATATACGTAACCTTGTAGTTTATTAAGTAAATAACATTATAGTAATGCAAAGCCCCCCCCCTCCCCCCAAAAAAAATAACATAAATATCACAAAAATGGGAAGGTCTTGTTTTAATCGGCATTGGATGCAATAAAATACCACTGCTCAGATCTTCATTCAGCAAGAGAAAAGCAAAAGTGGGAACCCATGCCGGGGGTTCAAATGAGACATATAGACACAGTGCCTGAAGTAATTTTGACATTTGTACAAATGTCCAGAATTTTAGCTGCAAGCATGTCTCTTTTACCGCTCAACAAATAGAATTTTGAATGTCAATTGAATTCTGCAGAATATATTTTGCTACAACACGTGGCATCATTAGGAACGCTGGAGTGAAACATAGATTTAACATGGAAAGCAGAAGCAAATTGTTAATGCTCTGCAAAACCAGAACATTTCTAGTTTTCTTAAAAAAAAAAAGAAAAAAGAAAAGCAACTATAGGTCTATAGTCCAAGAAGGAATCAAGTAAAATCTTCTAAATGTCACAGAGAGTTGGAGATATTAACTTCCAGTGTCCAGCGAAGCAGATCTCAGAAGTGTGCCAAACTGTAAACTAGAGTCCAGGAAAGCTGCACGGATGCAGAAGGAAACGTAAGAATCAAAGATAGTTAAAGGCTAAAGCCCATAATTCTTTTCTTTTGGGCACAAAAGCCTCATGTCATGCAGTTGATAGAGTAATGACCAAGATAATATATTACCAGGAAAAGTGTTAGAGATGCAAAGAGCCCTTCTAGGAGGAGGGCTCCGTGACCGCCAAACTCTTCCTCATCAACCTTCAATACTAGTGAGTAGTAACCATATATGATACCAGAGGACATCACTAAAAAACTGCATTTAAAATGGGAAAATGTTAAATTTAAATCAGGCCTACATGCTACAAGTGCAATATTAAATTTAAATCCGGGCGTAGGAAATAACTACCACCAGGAAAGAAAAATAATGTGGCTAAGGTTTTCAAGGCAAATCATTTTTTCTAATCTGTAAAGCAACATGAGATTGATAATTTGACCCAGGCAAATTTTATACAGCTAGTAAAGTCTCAACAATGAAATGAATTCTGATCTATGAAGCAACATGATGGTACAAAAAGGACCAATTTATGCAACACAAGGTCTCTTGATCTATGAAGCTTTACCACAATAATAGATTCATTCACTAGGCTACTACTTATTGGATGTTTCCCAAATGGTGGAAGCTGGAAAGAAAACAAAACATACAGCCTTCACAAATAACTGCACGATGAAGGGATTAAGAAATTGAAGAAATATCAGTGTCAAAAGATATGCAATGTCCTAGGAGGCCCACCTCCACTATTTGTCGAGTTATGTTGCAGATGCTTAATAAAATTCACACAGCTGGTTTTCTAATTTCTGTATGTTGCAGATGCTCAATTTATGCAAATACCAATTGCTTTTAATGGCTCCCCCTATCAAAGTTATATAACGCCCCTGAAAATCAATTAATCATTGGTAAAATAGCAATCTTCTCACCGCCTCTTCTTCTCTAGAATATACTTCTGAGTACCGTGCAAATGTTGTGATCAAAATTCATATGAACAAGGATATCCACTAAAAATATTCTCATTCTGCATTCAATTTGACTATAAACATCAAATGTCGTAAGCAAAATTCGTACACAAGACCATTCAAATTGTTTATAAACATGATATCGCAACATCAAAAAATGGGAGAATTCTGGTGAGAGTAAAGTATTATCATAATGCGATGCACAATTTTAAGATACTGGATGCATAAAACAAATTACTTACAGCATAAACCAAATTCCCCCAACCAAAGGCAAGGCACCCCAAAGTAATCCGCACACAAGCCCAAGCACTTGCCGAATCCAATGCAACACGTCACACAGTTGATCCTACTTGGATAGGAGACAACACAGAGAAAAATCATACAGAATAATGGTTAGCATAGTAAGATCAATTCATTTACTGCTCTTAAATCTTAATCAAACGCTGATAAATGAACTAATAACAATGTGCAAAGTCAATAATTGAACTCACTGTGCCTAAACCTGATTCAAAAATCAAAACTCAATTTCCTAAAAACGCCTATGATGGATCGAAAAACATGAACCAGTAGGAAAACAAAACCGAGCATAGAAAATCATCTAGGGAAGGAGTTAAACGAGCGAACCTTGTCCCAAGAAGCTTCGGGATCAAGCAATTTGGCGAATTTGGAAGGGGAGAGGTGACCGTTCTGGTGGTGGTGCTGCTGCTGATGGTTGACTTTGACGGATTTACCTTCTTTCATGGTGCGAGAACGAATTGATTCAGAGAGAGAAGAATCAGAGGTCGGATTTTTGAATCGTGATTGGGGAATCTAGTAACGGCGGCAGTGCAGTTGAGAATTAGGGTTTGGTTGAATCGGAAAGAGAAGAGAGAAGCAATTTAAACTATCATTCTTTCTCAACATACACAGCGTAGCATCCATAAGAAGATCGATGAGATAGTAATTATATATTCAAATAAGAAAATGATAGATTATCAAGTTGAAAATATTCATCAAACAAAAAATGAAAATAAGTGCAGTGTTTTTTTCTCTTTCAAAAATGAAAAATATACACTGAAATTCAAATGCAAGTGGCAATTGGGCCGCTGAACTGATTCAATATTTGATAGACCCACCCGCCCATGGGCGGAAAGTACAATGAAGGCAAATTAAATGTTCTGAAAAAACCAAAAAAATTGTGTGTGTCTCTAAAATGTGATTTTAGACTTTAAAGAATAAAATACAAAATTTCACTATAAAATGTATACAGTAGAAGATACAATCTATTATTATTTTATGAAGTGAGGGATCTAGGATCCAATTTCCATGTGGAAAACATCCCCCACCACAAAATCATAATCATGGTAAATAGAAGGGAGTTTTTTTTAACAAGTGTCTTTAAGACACTTGTTAAGAAATCAATAAGTAAAAAAAAATAAAATTAAAAATTTAAGTTTTTAATACATTGAAATTTTTGAAAAGCTCAAAACAATTTATTTTAGAACAATTGTGAATAAAATTCAACAAAAAATTAATTTTTATGCACAATTTGCATATTAAATTTAACATTGTTATTCAATCATATGAAGGTATAAAGAAAACGTTAATGCTTCTATATATCACTTTTGAGATAAGATATGAAAGTCAAACACTTTTATTAATGTTATAAATTATAATTTATATTAACTACAAAATAGAATTTTTTTATCATTGATTTTAGAGGGTTTTTTTTCCTAAACTATTTTCAAATTCTACTATTTTATTAATTTAAATTTAAAATTTCACTAAACCCTGTTTAACCCACTAAATCTTTCATAATTTAAAATTAGCATTTTTTTTTAACTTTTAGGAATGTGAACAGGCTAGGTCAGGCGATTAACAAATCCTGTCTCATTAATTTTTTGCAGTCTAACTTGGCCTAGAGCCTGGTAGGACTGCCTATATATTTTTTTAACCAAAAATTTGTTGTATGACCTATTTATCATGACCTATTACTATGACCTGTTTACCATGGTCTGTTTAATATTTAAATAAAACTTCAACATCCATAGATCAACAAAATTCTAAATTGCAACAATAATCTAATATTTAAACAAAAATTCATACATTAATCCAAATTGCAACTCCATAAATCAAGAAAAAGGTTTCATCATCAACAACATAAATTCAAACTTCTAATAATGAAACATCTAAACACATTAATCTAACACAAACAATTAAATAAAATATACACAAACAATGAGCAACCATGTTTGATTTGTTTATTCACCTCTACACATGAGCAAACATGTATGATTGAATTGCAATTTTTCATATTTTAATTTGAGAATGAGAAATAAAAGAGAGGTGGATTTATTTAATTTTATTGTTTCTAAAAACAATAATTAAAACAATAAAATTATATTAATAAATATGTTTGCATAAAATATCACAAAAAATGATACTAGCCTAGTGATTAAGACATTACCCTAAAACCCATATGAATATATTTACAAACAGACTGGTCTGACAAGCCTAACTAACATGCTTTAAAAAAAGCTTGGGCCTAACCTTTTTCTTAAACAGGTTAGGTCAGGTCAATCCACTAACAGGTCAAGCTGCCTAACATGTCCCCACCCCTACTTTTAACATTTGAACATATAAAAAATAAATTTAAAATAATTTATATAAAAAATAAGATTAAAAAATTTAAAATAATTTCTATGCATAACACAATTACTAAACTAATACTGTATAAAAAGTCAAAGATGATTAGCACAATTGATAAGAAATAAGTTTGTATTTTACCAAAATGTAAGTTTGATTGATTTTTATTATTAATGTTAGAATCACTTTAATGAGTGAAATGATTCTTGATTTGTTTTATTTTGACATAAAATGAGAGTAAGATAAACACTAAAATATTCGGTAAAAACTTTAAAAGGTTTCATACTTTTTTTTTCCTTGTCCAAAACAATTTAGGGGTTGTATACTATAATATAAAAAAATTTGCATGACTTGATCGTATATATTTTTTAGCAGTGGTGAAGAGGACACAGTGATTCGGTGAAATTTCTTTTAAACTAAAAAAAAGGTAATGTCTCTTAAATCATCTAGTAGGATTCACTTATAATGTAATTGCGTGATTCAAATGTGTATAGGTTAAGTATGAATTTTGAGTTTTTTTATTAACATGCCCATATTATTCAAACAAATTATCATGTCCCTGTTTCCAAACATATGACAGGAATACACTTGTTTTTGCTAGCGTGACACTTGTGGCCACTTGACGAAGCCACATAAGATTCACCAACTCTCCTGGCGAATCACACACAAATTCGCAAACTCTCCTAGTGAATCACCCACAAATTTGCTAACGTGGACACCACATTTGCACAAGATTCGCCAACCGATTTGGTGAATTTTATACAAATTTGCCAATCGGTTTGGCAAATTTGCCCTCAAGTAATTTTACATTTATACCTCTTTTACCTTTTATTTGCCTGCTTACCCTAACCCTAACCCAAATCAATAACCCTAATCCTATAACCCTAACCCTACCCATAACCCTGACCATAACCCTAATCCTAATAATCAAACAAAAAACTTAACCCTAAACCTTAATCAAACCGCAACTATAACCCTAACCCCTAAAAAACAAACCATACCTCTAATCTTTAAAACCTTAACACTAAACCTAAACCTAACCTTAAACACTAAAAAATATAAACTCTAACCCTAACCTTGATATTCAAAATCCTAACCCTAATAATCAACCCAAAACCCTAACCTTGAACCCTAGTCAAACCATAGTTATAACCTTAAACCCTAAAAACCCTAACCCTAACACTAAACCTAAACCTAACCCCAACCCTAGCCTTAATATTTGAAACCTTTACCCTAATAATCAAACCAAAACCCTAACCTTAAACCCTAATCAAACTCTAACTATAACCTTAGCCCCTAAAAAACAAACCATACCCCTAATCTTTAAAACCTTAACACTAAACCTAAACCTAACCCTAATCTTAAACACTAAAAAATACAAACTCTAACCCTAACCTTGATATTCAAAATTCTAACCCTAATAATCAACCCAAAACCCTAACCCTGAACCCTAACCAAACCATAGTTGTAACCCTCAACCCTTAACCTTCAGCCCTAAACCCTAAACCCTAACACTAAACCTAATCCTAACCCTAAACACTAAAAAATACAAACCCTAACCCTAGCCTTAATATTCAAAACCTTTACCCTAATAATCAAACCAAAACCCTAATACTAAACCCTAATCAAACTCTAACTATAACCCTAAACCCTAAAAAATAACCCTTAACCCTAATCTTTATAACATTGGCCTTAACACTAAACCTAAACCTAACTCTAAACACTAAAAAATACAAACCCTAACTCTAACCTTGATATTTAAAACCCTAGCCATAATATTCAAACCAAAACACTAGCCCTAACCCTAACCATAACTCTAATCAAATTCTAACTATAACCATAAACCATAAAAACAACCCCTAACCCTAATCTTTGAAACATTGGCCCTAACACTAAATCTAAACCTAAGCCTAAGCCTAACCCTAGCCCTAACTACTAAAAATACAAATCCTAACCCTAACCTTGATATTCAAAACCCTAGTCCTAATATTCAAAACCCTAAACCTAGACATACCCACTAAACACTACAAACCCAAACCCTAACTTTGATATTTAAACCTAATCCTAATATTTAAAAACCCTATTACTAACTCTAGCCCTAACCATATCCCTAACTATAAACATAACCCTAAACACTAAAAAATACAAATTCTAACCCTAACCCTAATATTCAAACCCCAAACCCTAAGCCTAGACATTTTCATAAACATTAAACACTACAAACCCTAACCCTAACCCTAATATTCAAAACACTAACCCTAAACATACACGCTAAAAACTACAAACCTTAACCCTGACATTGATATTCAAACATTAATCCTAATATTTAAAAACCCTATTACTAACCCTAACACTAACCCTAACCCTAAATATAAACATAACCCTACACACTGAAAATACAAACCATAACCCTAATCTTATCCATAAACATAAACCTAACCCTAAATACTAAAAAATGCAAACCTTACCCCTAATATTCAAAACCCTAACACTAAACCTTTCATAAACACTAAAAATTATAAACCTTAACCCTAACCTTGCTATTCAAAACCCTAATCTTAATATTTAAAAACCCTAATGGTAACCTTACCCCTAACCTTATCCCTAAACATAAACCTAACCATAAACACTAAAAATACAAACTTTAACCCTAACCCTAACCCTAACCCTAATATTCAAAAACCTAACCTTAACCCTAGAATAGAAGCATAATTCTATAACAGAAGCGTCATCTAGACCAGAGTTTACATGTTGAGCCATCTTATAAGCTATAATAGATATTTAAAAATTGTATGTTGATCACTAAAATAATCAAACAAAACAAAAAAAAATATATTGATAACAAAATAATAGATTAAATGTGTTCAAGATAAAATAACACAAACACATTAACAGTGTCATACATAAACACAAATACATGTCCTCTAATAAATGTTCAACCATAACAACAAATACTGTCAAACTAGTTTAACTTGATGGTTCGCCACCATCATTCACTAAAGCTTTGCAATTATCTAACTAAAACGCACAATTATGGATACTTTAAATGAAAGAAACAAATTTATTACCTATGCGCTTCAAAGAGTTCTTCAACGACACATCGTGAAACTTGTTGTTAAAATTACTGGCAATATGACGAGACAGTACACATGATACACATGAGGTGGTTACCATCCAAGGTTAACATTATCCACTGCTGCGATGATAGTCTTATGTCGATCATATATCAAACATATTCCTTGGTCTCGTGTGACATGTTCACAAATGTAAGATAAGAACCAACTCCAAGATTCCTTTGTTTCCCCATCAACAATAACAAATGCAAGAGGTAATGGTCTTCAGTTTCCATCTTGTGAAGTTGCAATCAACAATTTTTGTTTATATTTGCCATATAAATGAGTCCCATCAATCTGAATAAATGGCTTGCAAAATTGAAATCCAAGCGCACATGGTTTGAAAGTCCAAAACAAGCTAACAAACACTTGCTTTGATTGGTCAACTTGATTATGCACCACATAGTCATCAATTTCCAACAACACCACAGTGTCTGGCATAAAATGTTTCATGACCTCTAACCATCTAGGCAGCCTCTCATAAGATTCCTCTCAATTACCAAAAATCTCAATAGATGCTCTTTGCTTGGCCAACCAAGCTTTCCGATATGACAAATTATAACCAAATATACTTTTAATCCTCTTAAGTAACAAACATATCTCAACATCAGGCTGTGTTCTAACCATGCCCTATATATACCTTTGGACCAAAACAGATCGCAACTTCTTATGATCTTGTGTCATAGAGATGTTTACACAAGTGTGTGGTCCATTATATTGAGAAATTTTCCATTTATTACACCTCTTACTGTTAATAGCCCTAACTCTCCAATTGCAAGAAGCCCCAAATTGAGAACACTTAGCAGTTAGCCTTTGTGTATCAGAAAATTCAACCTTATAATCTCGATGCCTTCTGATTGAATAATGATCTAAAGTTGACTTCACAACATCTTTTGTTGGAAATTGCAATCTGACAAACAGTTCTTCTTGTGAACTCTAAGTGTCAACTAACAAATCTAATGGTCTCACCATTAGCAAATGCATCCCAATTAATTTCTGAAAATCGAGAACAAGGAAGCTTATATGCATTTTTAGGAATAACATTAGCTGGATGGACATTGTTAGCGAAAACACCAATTGGAGGGTCATTGTTATGAACAAAGCGAATTGGAGAAACTTGATGCATATTAACAAATGCATTCATCTCATCTTCTGAATCCATACTTAAATCATCATCATCATCAGGAGGTAAATACTCTTCGTCATCACTTGTATCAGATAACACTTCTCTCATTAATGTATTTTCACATTGAGATAAGTTCACACAAACAGAAGGTTAAGTCATATTGGCTGAAGTTGTAAATGGAGGAGTTATAATGACTGAAGTTGTAAATAGAGAATGAAAAGTTTGAGGATTTTGAGATAGGGTCACATCTTCTTGAAATACGGGAGCAAAATGTGTCATTGACGATTGAGAGTTGTTAGGGTTTGAATGACCACTCTCAATATTCACACGAGTCTCTCCCTCTCTTGTCTCTACCTCGATAAACACCTCCATTGAAGTTAAATCTGGATTTTTCTCACAAGCATCTATCATGCATGTAACATTTTCATCATCAAACATATCAACACCAATAGATTTCAACCCCTCACCCAACCCTTGTAATAGTCGAAAAAGAATTCTTGATACAAATTGATTCTCTTGTAACCTTAATTTCAAACAAATTTTTTTCTTCAAATCATCTAGATGCACACCCCTCTTAATCATCATAGATGTCGGATTAGGACCATCATACATAAACCCATGTTCACCTTCATACATTCTCCCATAGGAATAAATGAGCACAATAAGAGATTTCCTCATTTTCTAATTATGTATAAAACACATTCTATGTCAAACATACATTGCTTAACAAACTAATAGAAACAACATTTATATAATACTACTACATATATTATACTATATTACTCTATGCATCAATCCATCATAAATTGCTACTAATATAGACAACATACAATACTATACTACTTTATGCATCAATCTATCATAAATTGCTTAGCAAACTAACATAGACAACATTTATATAATCAATTTAAAGATTACATTTAAAGAAATTAATTCACACGTACTAATTAAACTATAAATTTTAATAAATTAAAACTTACAGGTCTGCCGCACAAATTGAATCCAAGAGCTGGACAACTAGCCTTCAGCAATCCAAGAGCTGAATAGAGAACAAGGATTTTAGAGAGATAAAATTTCTAGAGAGATAATGGATTTTTAGAAAATGAGAATGGATGAAGGGGTTTGGGGGTGGTTGGGTTGTTGTATAGGGGCTGAGATGAACTTCGCCAAACCAATTGGCGAATCTTGTGCAAATGTGGCATCCTAGTTGGCAATTTTGTAGGTGATTCGCCAAGAGGGTTAGCGAATTGGTGAGTGATTCGCTGGGTGGGTTGACGAATCCTATGTGACTTCGCCACGTGGCCACGAGTGCTGCGCTGACCAAAGCATATGTATTCTTGTAATATATTTGGAAATAGGGACATTTTGATAATTTGTTTAAGTAATAGGGGCATTTTAGTTAAAAAAAACTCATAAATTTTTTTATAAAATAATACGCATATCTTACTTCTTCTACCTACTCTTAAACGTCACTTTTGAGTTTTAATAAATACATACATATTAAAAAAATAATTAGTTTGCACATACTTAAAGTAAATATTAAGTGTTTAGATTATATTATCGTTCAATATTTTTTCTTTTCTTGCCCTTCTTTTATTTCATTTAAAACACATAAATAATTAGTGTGAGAGAGTGTTATGAAAATTGAAATGCAATTAATACAACTGTAAAACGTTTATAATAAATAAGGGTATATTTGAAAAAAAGACAATAATTAATACTTTCTTAATATAATAAAACAAAAAATAATTTTAGACAAAATTTTAGGTAAAAATTAACATCTAATAGTGGACAGAAGAAATATTTTGTCACGAAAAAATTATTGTATGCTCTTGGTGCATATTTAATGTGTGCTCAAAGAGAATTATCATTAATTATCAATAACTCATTTTAATTTAAAACATTTAAAAAATATATAAAAATTAAATAATGAGTATTATGAATGCTTTTAGAACACACATTAAGTATTTTATTAAACTTAAGGCTTATCCACAAGCTCTTTAAACACTTACCAAGATATTTTTCGTTCACTCACTAAAATAAACCTCCCCTGATAACAATGAACATTAAAACACGATTAAGATAGGGAATTTTCTCGTATGAGATGAGATGGGCTCCAATTAACTTTAGACGCAGATGGCAGAGAGTCAAAAACATAAATTCCTTTAAA
>QANU01022113.1:473481-560224 GCA_003254905.1 Nissolia schottii
TATTACGGTAAAATGTTTGAAAACGATGGTATTTTGATAATTTCTTTCAACAGGGGTGGCAAAAGAGATAAAAATCCCTTTCCCCTGTGCATACATGACAAACCCCTCATTATGTGCAATATGACCCCTTTCAAAATCATGCCCTATTTGTTGGTCAACGCCAGGCAAACTCAAGTCAAGTCAAATAATTAATGCATTTCCCAAGCTGAACATATGAATGCATTTGATTTTTTTTTATTCTTTATTATTTTTTAAATTTTGGGTTATGCTTTTATTCTGGTTGTTACTGATGCATTTGATAGCTTAGTAAGCTTATAACATCATTGTGTTAATCCACTGTAGAATGAATATAAACGAGGAATTAGCGGGTGGAACTTCAATCTTGAAGATATGAAGGCTCAGGCTCCCTGTAGATATCAAGGCTCCGGCTTCCTTGGTACACCATTATGCCATTTGTTAGAAAATGTTATGTATTTCAAAAGCCTTAGTCTCACGTTAGTTAGATCACAAACCTTTTAAGTATTTATATACCTTTAGTAGTTGTTGTATTGGTAAAAAGAGTTGAGATTGGAGTTGCGTTCGCGCGCATGAGTCCAAATCATTTAGGCTCTTCGAAGTGCAAATTGATGGATTTTCCCTCGAACACGATAAATAACGTCTCGACTTTTTTGCAAAATTGTTTTTTGGATTTTTTCAGGCTTACCTAAAAAACTATGATTTTTATCTGCATTGCATGCTCCGGCCACCATCGTGTACTAATGTAACACATATATAAATATTTACTTAAATTTTAATTAATCAAATTAAAATATTTATTACTCTATAATAAATTTTCAGATAAGGATATTTTAGTAATATGTTTATGTGATAAGAGTGATACAGTAAAAAAAAAGAAAAAAAGTCCGGTAGATGCTCTCTCGTTGCTGCATCCGCTACAAACACGCGCCACAAAAGTAGCATGCCTTCGTTCGCAAACAATCCCCACAACCGCCACCAACGCAAACCATTTCCATCCACCTCTTTTTCTCTCTTCTGCTTCCAATTATTATTATTATAATTATTATTATTATTATTATTTTCTTTTCTTTCTATTTTCATTTTTTCAACCCAAAAAATAATAAATCAAAAATAAAGAAATTGGCAAACGTATTTGATTTGCTTCGTCGTGGAGGAGCCATTGTGCGATTCGTTCCCGTTGCCTGCGATCTTGTCAATTAGGGTTTAATAGAGAGATGGGTAGCCCCAATAAGGATGGAAATAAGAAGGGTTTTTTTTCTGCCATGTCTTCCGGCTTCTCCATGTTCAGCAACGCCATGCACCGATCCGTCAACGGGTACTTCACCTCAAAAACAAAATTTATTGGATTATTATCCTATTCTGATAATGCCTCTCTTTTCATAGTTTCAAGTGCCATTGACAATTACAAATAATGGTTGTGTAAATGTGCAATGTTGCCTTTTATAATTTTTTTTATTACTTGAAGCTTGATATGAAGTTCCCTTAGCCTAGGTTCTCGTGTTGGGTGCATTAACTTGCATTCATATTGTGACCAGCAAGCAATTTGTATTAGCCTGCTACTTATCTAGCTGCAACTATATAAGGATCATATTGTATGTATCAACCTATTTGTGTACACTATATAGTAAGTACATGCCACTTTAGGATATTGCTTCCACGGAACACTAGTACTATAAGTGTCAATAGCATATGAAGTATTAGCTACAGCGGTGACATGTTATTAATCTTGTGTGACTGTCATTTCAAATGATTAAAATCGCTGGTAGGGAGAGTTGTTGCCTCCTAGCTCTCAATGCCATACTAGCGAGACTTATCTGTAATGTACCATTAACGATCCTTATTTGAGAGTAATATTCAATGGTTCTAACTTCCTAAATTGCAATTCTTGCTTTTACTAATTGAAGTGTGATGCTTTTGAATTGTGTCCTGTTTGCACAATGTAGTTATGCACAGTTCTATATGATAGAATTAGATTTGACCTGTTTTTATCACGTGAACTACTAGAAAAGGCAATTGTCTGTTTATCTATGGAGGCACTTACGAATCACTTACATTTTCAAGAATTAAAGAAAGCCAAGGAAATTTATCAAACCTTTTGATCCATGGGTACCATTTCATGAAGCTATCATCTCTCTTAGTTTCAGTTTTTATGTATTTTCCAGTTAATATTTTCAGTTTCCCACTAAGACATGGGGTGATTTTGAGGGGAATGTAAGCTTATGCATGTTTCTCCTTTTATTCTAGTTTGCTGGGATATGAAGGGGTAGAAGTCATAAATCCCGAGGGAGGAAAAGATGATGCAGAGGAGGAAGCGCAAAGGGGAAGATGGAAACAGGAGGTGATTAATTTGTTTGTTTATTTATTTTTTTAATTCCAGCTATTTTTCCTGTTGCTTTTCACTCCCTGTTTAGGCATTATAGATGCGCTTGACATTTGTCACTCCTCAGTCCTCCCATAAATGATTTAAGTGTTTTTTTTTTTTTGGGTTTTTATTTTAATTTTTGTTGATTATTGCAGATAAGGGTGCTGCCCATTGATTTTGTTTTTATTTTATTTACTTTTTTTCTCTTTTAGCACATGCATCATACATACTTGGTTGTGATAACTTCATCATCTCTTTTTCCTTGCTTTGGATCATTTTATGCAGGAAAGAGATAGTTACTGGAAGATGATGCACAAATACATTGGGTCAGACATAACATCATTGGTAACATTACCAGTTATTATCTTTGAACCTATGACTATGCTTCAAAAAATGGCAGAGGTTTGTGTAGCTTTACCTTTTTTCCATTGTTAAATTTAGTATTTTGTTTTATTGCCACTCGACTGAACTTTGAATTGTTTGAACTAGTTGATGGAGTACTCGTACTTGCTAGATCGGGCAGATGAGTGTGAGGATCCATACATGCGGCTGGTGTATGCATGTGAGTTGTTTTTTTCTATCTTATGTCTCTCTTCTTTTAATCCTTTTGTTCAGTTGAACTGAATTTTTATTTTATTTAGAGATAATGGAGGGGCTAGTTAAAGACACAAATGAATGGAAGACAAGAACCAATATGATGCACTATAATTACTGTTGACATGTGATCAAGGATTACATTGAGCCCAACTATATTCAGCTTAGACTGTTTGTGTTAGTTACTGTTCTTCTAATTGCATTGAAGTATTGATGTGCCTTATGCATTTCTTTACTTTTGTAACTTATCTAATTATCACAGCATCATGGGCCATATCTGTGTACTATGCATACAACCATCGAACCTGGAAGCCTTTTAATCCAATCCTTGGAGAGACTTTTGAAATGGTTAACCATGGTGGAATCACATTTCTTGCTGAACAGGTATTTTTTAAGTATATGTGGTTTTCATGGGAACTGTCCATCTACATCTACCCCCCCATCCCCTATTTTTCAGATCATGCTTCCTTTGTTATGTATGCGGGCATTAGGAAGAATTGCTATTCTCATGAATACTTTCTTTTGCATGGTTAGGTCAACACAGTTTATGAATTTTTTATTTACTTTTTATCTATATCTTGTCCCTTATATTGGATATCTTATATATGTTTTTAATTTCAGGTTAGTCACCATCCCCCAATGAGTGCTGGGCATGCTGAGAATGAACATTTCACATATGATATCACTTCAAAGTTAAAAACTAAGTTTTTGGGAAATTCTGTTGATGTTTACCCTGTTGGAAGGTGACCAATGTGTTACATTTGTTTAGTATATGACCTTATTATATTATTGTATTCTGATTTTCAGTCATATCGTTTGCATTTGTTCAATTTCCAATTGCTGCATTCACATGCCACATTATAATTGAGATGCAGTCTTTATTGTGGGATATGGATAATCAGATATACAATACTTTGTCTTCATTTGACAGTGGTGTTCTGAGAAATCAACATAATTGTGATTTTCTTTACATTTTTTTGTCATTTGCTTGTTAGGAAGTAGATATGCTTATATGTTTGTGCATCATTGCTTGCAGAACACGTGTAACCCTCAAGAGGGAGGGTGTCACCTTAGATTTGGTGCCACCTCCTACAAAGATTAACAACCTGATATTTGGTCGGACTTGGATTGATACACCTGGGGATATGATAATGACAAATTTAACAACCGGGGATAAGGTTGTACTATACTTTCAACCATGTGGATGGTTTGGGTATGTAACAAAATTTTCTTGTATTGTTTTTCAATTGAAACGTTTTTAATTGGTTCATAGCAGTACCTAATTGGATTTAGATTAAACTGGTCGGCAATTTTGCCAGTGCTATTGCAGTTTGACTTCTTTGTATAATAAAATTAAAATTATTTTGTTGGAGTATTATGGCATTAAATGTTCCTGCTTCACCTGCCTATTTGATTTGGTTATTCAGTACCAATAGGCAATAGCTTATTAATTTTGTGCATGTTAAAACTTCGTCCTTTGAAAAGAATTCAGTGACTTAAATCCCCCCTCCATTTATGATTTCTATATTTTACCATGTCTTTCTCCATTCAGAATTACTAAATTTCTTAAAGAACTTCTTGATGACAGTTTATACAACTAAATTTC
The DNA here is from genome assembly GCA_003254905.1 of Nissolia schottii. Classification (NCBI taxonomy): domain Eukaryota; kingdom Viridiplantae; phylum Streptophyta; class Magnoliopsida; order Fabales; family Fabaceae; genus Nissolia; species Nissolia schottii. Next base: position 478,062 of record QANU01022113.1, read on the forward strand.
TTAAAGAACTTCTTGATGACAGTTTATACAACCTATTGTCTTTATCTGAGTAAGCCATTTCTGTTTTCTGATATCTTACAGGGCTGGTCGCTATGAAGTCGATGGATATGTTTATAATTCTGCTGAGGAACCTAAAATTTTGATGACTGGGAAGTGGAATGAGTCAATGAGCTATCAACCTTGTGATTTGGAAGGAGAGCCTCTTCCAGGCACTGAATTGAAAGAGGTGATTTTCTTCTTGACCATGAGCAATTGTCTGCTATTAGAATGTATGCTTGGTAGGATAGAGTAGTAGAGACTGGTGGAGATGACCAATAAAGCAATTTTCACAGGATAAGATATCGCGGTGACCTTTGCAAATAGCCTCCTGTAAAACCTCTCCGCACCCACCCAGCTCTAACTATCCCTCTCTACTCTAAATATATAGAGAAAGTTTTTTTTTCCGCCTTCTCTCTTCCTACCATGTACCAAGCATGGAAGCAGTGAAACAGATTATTCAAATTTTCAATTATTACTGTATCATTTTATTAAATTCTTGTGTAGCAAATCCTTGAAGTTTTCTGAATAATCTATATTTGTGCTATTTTTCTTTTAAGAAACCTGAACTTATGGTTTTGTACTTATCTTTGAAGTGGATACAAATCAGTGAAATAAACTACACGATGTGATGAAAGTAGCAAGGAAATATTCAACTTTGATGATTTGTGATGCATTTTATGCCTTTCTGTATGAAAATAAATTATTTGCAAATCAGTTGACTTTGCTTTTATACCTTTTCTTGATAAATTGACTGGTGAAAGCTCAAATCTTGGAACTCAGTTACTTAAAATTGTCATTGTCATTTCCTCCATATTTTTTATTCTGCAGGTGTGGCATGTTGCTGACATTCCACAGAACGATAAATTCCAGTATACCTATTTTGCGCATAAAATAAACAGCTTTGATACTGCCCCTAGAAAATTGTTGGCGTCAGATTCTCGATTACGCCCAGATAGATATGCACTTGAGATGGGTGACATGTCCAAATCTGGGGCAGAAAAAAACAGGTTCTCTACCTTTTCTTTCATTCCCCTTGTACCCAAAAATATGGTACACCATTCTAAAAGCAATACTCATGAAACTCAGTGACAGTTTTGCATGATCAGTGTTGTAGTTTGAGCTGCATGGAATTATCAATTATCTTCTTAAAAGAGAAAAACTATTGTTCTTATTATTATTTTTTTTTTTGTGGGCCAGAGAATTTGTTGTTTTCTTTGGTGATCTGTTGCACTCTTGCCAAGGGATTGCATGGTGGCAGCAGTTAGAAACTAGAACCATTTTTGCCTACTGAGAATTTTTTAGGCCATTCCGCCACTGTCATTCTGTTCCTCAAATAGGAAAACATCTTCAGTTTTATCATACAAATGTAGTAAGGTTGTTTTCCTGTGTATTTATGTTGTCTTTGTTACCTTACAGTTTGGAGGAGAGGCAGCGTGCTGAAAAGAGAACTCGGGAGGCCAAAGGACACAACTTCACATCAAAATGGTTTGATTTAACTGAAGAAGTGTCTACAACTCCTTGGGGTGATTTGGAAATCTACCAATGCAATGGTAAATACGCCAAACATCGAGCTGCTATAGATAACTCAGGCAGCATTGATGACATTGATAATAAATCAACTGAATTCAACCCATGGCAGTATGGTAATTTGTCCACAGAATGAGGTACTTCCAATATGGTTTTAGTTTTTGGATGCCGCATTTAGTTTATGTAACTTCGTTTATTGATAATAAGTGGAAGAAATCTGTCGTTTGCTGGTTGTTGGCTTGTGTAACATGGTATCAACAGTTCATTATGTTACCTTAATTGATCTTAGTGTTCTAATTGTGATATACTTATGCATGGATAGCTGTATAAGTTTCTCTTGAACGATTGAAACATATTAATCAGAAGTTTTTGTCCAGAGTAAAACATGCAAAATGTTGCAGCATTCTCAATATTTTCCCAGTTTTAAACAGTTGCTCTACCATTTCTCCCAACACCATGTTTATTTACTGGAGTAATATCCACACACCTCAGGAAAGAACACAAGGCTGAGTATAAAGCATGCCCCAACCAAAAACATGTTTGCTGTGAATTGTATGAAAACTTGGTAATCATCCATAAACACAAGCTGTTATTTATCTACTTTAGCGGGGAAAAATAGTTGTGAGAAGGAGAAAGGTAATTTGTTTTTCCAAGCCAAATTATGGATTCCCTAAGACTTTAATCTGTAAACACTTATCAGAATTATTCTTTTACTGCCTCTAGTGGTAGATGGAGTCCATTACTGGCCACGTATATTATACTAAAGAGTAGTAGTAATGTTATTGGTTTGTTGTTATCTCATATCTGAGTGACATATGCTGCAATGAGGAAACATACCTTTTGCCTTGGTCTTTTAAAGAGCTGGTCCTCACACCACAGTCCTCACCTTTCTCTTTCATGTACATTTAAGGCTAACCAAACCATTCAGATGCACATTTCTCTATCACAGTGATTAGTGACACATGATGGATCCACATAATCAAAATATACAAGAAAAGAATCCAAATCAGATGGCAATAAATAAATAAAACTCCATCCAGTTGCCAGGTCAGCCTTTGTAGTATTTAGGTCAAGACGTCAAGTGAGGTCTTTGTTTTCTTATTTAAAAGAAAAATTAAATAGAACTTATCGATCTTAAGCACCACAGTTTTATTTTTTTAATCTATCTTTATCAATAATTGAATGTCTCAGAAAATATTTAATCATTGAATGCATGATGCTGATTGTCTAATAAAGATGGATCACGAGCCTTGATAATGTTAATTAGTTCAATAAAATATTCTTACTTACCACATTAACTATTTGGGCGTATTTTTACATCCTTTAGTTACATGAATTTATTAATGTTTTCTTCCCCCACCACCCTGTATTTCAAAAAACGTGACTAGAATGTATGTTTCATCTTTACCAATTTTGCAGGGTTAGTAAAAGTACAGAACAGAATCTTGCAAACTACCAACCTGAAGTTTGGGGTAGACATTTTTTACTTTTTGTTTTTCTTCCTCTGTTGGGTGAAAGTGATATCTGAGAATGGCTTTTACGTCAAGCAAACTCTATTCAAGTTACGTGACCTTCAATTTCCCTCCAACCTCACACTTGATGCCTTCCAAGTTCAGATTCTTCTATATTGCTCCTTCATATAGTAATATAAGTATAGTTTTGTGTTATTTTTACCATATATAGTTAAAGTTAGATTTTTATTAACTGGAATATTAAAGAGTAGAAAATTAAACCCATCCATTATTCACCTTGTACCAGCTGTGTATTGTGTGCAGCTTTTCGTTGGATGGTTAAAGGTTGCCTTTCATATGCTTCAGTAAATGCTGGTAGTAAATTATATAGTTTACTATCTATGAAAGTGCCTTATTAAGAATAAAACCAAGACCTTTTAGTAATATATTCGATATTCGATCTTACAACATTGTTTCGCAAGCTAAGCTATCTGGATATAGAATAATTACCGGGGAGCTGGTCTTGATCGTTATGTATTCTTTTAATATTGGCTACATTAAGTACTAACATCTGTTTTGGTGGGGATGGCAAAACCTAAATCCTATGATTAACAAAAATGTTATTTGAATTACTCAAAAGATAAAGACATCTTATTACTTCTCTTCTAACACATTATGAGGTTTACTTAATTAACGACTAAATTTAGAGATAAAGCATAGTTATTACGTGAATATTGAGTATGTAATAAAATATGTAGGCATATTATAATACTTACGATTGCTCAATATTGTGTGAATCAACGATCACATACCACGAGATAAAATCTCATTTAATTTATTTTTCAACCTTGTAACATGATGTTCTTGCACTAACAAATAGTTGTTGAACTACACTAGTTGAGCACTAAACCATATCTATAACAAATGTTCCTTCACGTTTTCTTAATATATACAAGACCCAATAATACTATAAAATTAAAATGACATGCCAAGAAGTCAATTCCATGAATTCAGTTAACAAGGCTATTATTAGGCTTCACAAACTCTCTGGTGTTATGTTTCTTTATCCACAAAGTTATATAATTTTGCTCTGGAACAAAAAATATCTATAATATATGAAAAATAGAAACAGAGAGAGAGAGAGGAAGAAGTAATTTACTCCCAAATTTAGAAAATAAAATAGCATGAGATTAACAGAGTTTAAAGAGCACATAGTATTTGATGATAATAATAAAAAAGCACACAAAGTATACACACACATACATATATATATATATATATATATATATATATATATAAAGAAAAACACAAAGTATCTTCCCTTTCGTCAATCCCCACCGACTCTCCCCACTAAAATGAAAGGCGTATTATTCTACGCAAAAAAGTGGATGTCCTAGAAACTCTAATTAAAATGGAAAAAGAAAAAAGAAAAAGGAAAAAAGAAAAAAAATAATTAAAAAATAACAAAAAATTGAATATCAGTGAGCGAGCGTCTTTCACGATCGTGCGGACCAGAAACAGCCACAGGATCCAAAGCTCCTCCACATGTCAGGATCTCAACGCGCATTCCACTACAGTGGAAGTGGGGTCACCCAATTGCGTGGAACCGGTCTTTAGGTGCTTTACCATTAGCCTGCTATATCCGGTTGCATCCTTTAAATCACCGATAGCTCCGGTGACACGCGGTCAATGCTATAAAACGCTGGGGTTTAAGCAAAACACGCTTGTGTGGTTTTCAGAGGGTTTTGCTGATCCATTTGAGAAGAAAGAACAACATCAACAATACCAAACATTTTTCCACAATGGGTTCCGTCTAAAACTGAAATTTTCCTGCGAAAATGTAAACCTAGTACTTTGTTTTTTAATGTTTGAAATTCGCTGACAATTCCGGAATCTCGCATTTGCTCCAAAATTCCATTAATTTGTCGAAATTTCGAGTCTCCGGGACCTTAAAAGTGTTGATCTTTGGACGAAATTCTGTACTGAAAGGTGATTTGTTTCACTGAAATATGTAAAGTTTTGATTTTTGTTTTTTCTGAATTTTTTAGCTGCAAGGTTTATCCTTGGGGTTGTGGATGACGTTGGTTCAGGATAAAGTTTGAATTTTGACGTTTGATTTTGGTTTTGGGGGGGCTGTTTCGCGGTTCTGATTCATGAATTTTCAGCTCCCGGCCAAGTTTCGTCTGATATTTCACAATTCTCTTGTTGTTCCATTCTTCCTTTGGTTTGATCTTCATTTTCTTCAACTGGGGTTTGTGATGATTTGATCTGTGACTTCCGGTTTAATTTCTGCTCGTGATGCACGTGATGGCTTAAGGTTTTGGCGGGTGAATTGCTTGTTTTATGATATCGATCTTCTTCCGAGATTTTGGATCGGCTTTTTCTGATCTTGGTCTGAATTCTGTTCTTTTGTCCTGAACGTGTCTGGAATCTGATCACTTTCTTCTGTTATTGTTTTGACTTTTTTGCCCCATAAATTCTTTTCCTCCCTTTTTCTTTGTAGTTTCATGCCTGGAGTTTTCAGAAGCTGTTCTTTTCAAACTATATCTGACTCACAGCTGAATTATTTTGTGTCTTCATCAGAATCTGTTTTCTTTGTTTACTGGTTTGTGCAAAGGTGTTGTATTTTAGTATTAAGCACTTATTTCCCCATTTGGTGAAATGTTGATAAATTATTTATATACCTTTTTGAGCAGTGACCTTTATCTTGAAGCTTGGATAGAGTTTTGGTGCGAATGATTGCTTGAGAAATTGGAATTAAATGTTTTATGAAATCCAATCCTTTATTGTGGCTAATATTTCTTTCCACCTATTTGTTTGGAATTTGGTTGCCCCCACCAGATACCCCCACACCTAAGCATTGGTGTAGGGGAAGAGTGGAATTTCTTGTCTGTCTGGGACATATGCTTTGGGCCTTTGCCATTCAAAGCTTGATTTAGTAGCACAGTCCTTTACTATAATGTATCTGAGTTGTCATGTATGGGTGTCTACTGTGACAGGTTTTCAAATTGAGACTGGTGGGGTCAAGCAACACGCAGAGTTCACATTTATTTGACAATGGATGTTGGATTGCTGATGTTTTCCGTTTGATAGATACTTTTTTGGCATGGTTCCTGAGATATGGTGTTGGAGAAGGGGCTAGACTATGAATTTAATGGCCATCCAGTGCAAATCAAGCGCCGAGCCCGGTCAGCTAGGGTAAATAATATGTTCTGCTTCTCATTTGGGGATATGACTACTACTGTCTGTTTTACTTGCAGATTGCGAAAGCAATCTATATAATTTTTTATTTTTTTTATATTTCCTAGAGGAGGGCTACATTTCAAAGAAGGGTGGAAGGCAATCAACTGTGTGCATTTGACTTATTGGCCACCATAGCTGGCAAGTTGTTGTCGCAAGAAAAAGAGAATTCATTCACGTCTAGTGAAAAGTTATCGGAAAAGGATTGGCAAGGATTTGTTAAAGATGAGTGCCAGGATGCGAGTGAACCATTCAAAGCTGAGCTTTCTGATGAAGGTTGTGACAAAAGATGTCAGCACGGATTTGTTCCAGAAGACTGCCAGGATGCAAATAAGTCATTCAAAGCTGAGCTTTCTGATGAAGGAAGTAGTGACCTAAAATGCTTATCTAATCTTTCTTCACAAGTGTACAATGAAAATTGTTGTTTTAAGGAACTCCCCCATCCTGAAGTTGATGGCCATTCGCATGCTGCTTCACTGGTAAAAAATTCTAGTTGCTCGGAGACACTTGCTGCCGAGATATTGGTGGATGGAAAAAACCATAATGAAATGGAAAGTCTTAGTAGCAAAGTTAAATTAGGTTCTTCTGGAAGTCCAGAGATTAGTGGTTGCAAGTTAGATGGTGATGTTAGTAAAGTAGAGGATGAGCTGCATAAGTTTGAGAAGGTGCCCGTTAGTACTGTGATTGCGAAGCGCTGTGTTGAGGATCCCTTGGATGAAAAACCTCCCACGCGGGTAAATTTAGGTGGCTATGCCAAGTTGTCTGGGTATGTTGACAGCAAGCATTGTAGCTCATTGTCCGAAGGTTGCGACAATGTACCAGTAGTTAGTAGAGATGATGACGAAAACTTTTCTGGGTGTGCTTACCCTAATACCCGAACAAAATCCTTTAGGCCAATTACTCTTTTAGGTGATCAAAGTATAAGGAAAACACTGGCTGCTAAATATTGTAAAGTTGCTCAACAATCAAGGCAGGATACACATTCTAATAGTGGTGAGTTCATGCTTATCTATGAAATTACTGGCTTTCTGTTTCTTCACCCGCCATGCTTTTTTAGCTTGTTCACTAATCTGTTTTTCAATTGGAAACATATTAGTTTTGAATGGAAATTTGAAGCCAATTTACAGCGGTAGGAAGAACTTTTGTAAACGTCAAAGATCACAAATGAATATTCCTTTCAAAAAGAGGAAGTTTTTCCACTGTAGCTCTGTTTCAAATTCGAACGGATCAGTCAGAAGTGGCGGCACTTATTATTCAACTGGGAATGACAAGATTAAAGGTGTTTCGAGTACATCTCGTGCGATGCACAAAGGTTTCACTCTAAATGACTTCCTCCTGTTCAAATTGATTTTTTTTTGGGCACTGGATTTAATGGTCTCAGGTATCTTTTGCTAAATAAATTTCAAATCTTTGATGCAGACCCGGGAATGTCATCAATGGAAGCGCATCAACACTCTGCCTTAGGATCTAGAGATTGTCATGGTATGGGAAGATTGAGAGTGTTTCTTTATGTACTCCTTGACTTGACTGATGTCTTCAAAGGGGTTCTTACATGAAGATGTCTTTCTTTTAATCAGTGAAGCTTAGGATCAAATCATTTAGAGTGCCTGAGCTTTTCATTGAGATTCCAGAAACTGCAACCATTGGGTCCTTGAAGGTATTATAAATTTATATTCTTCCATAAACATATAATCATCGTACCCTGCGTTTAGATGTTAATGGTGGATGCAATCTGTTTCTATGTGTGTGTGTGGTATCATCACTATTGCACCTTTCAACGTAAGTTGTGTTGCAGCTCTTATAATTTGTTGGTCTGCAGAGGTCAGTGGTGGAGGCAGTGACTACTGTACTCGGAGGTGGATTGCGTGTTGGTGTGATTCTCCAGGGTAAAAAGGTTAGAGATGACGGTAAAACTCTACTTCAAACAGGAATTTCTCACGATAACCAGCTGGACGCTTTAGGCTTTACGCTGGAGCCTATTTCTTCACAAAGCCTACCGTCCGTATGTGCTGCAGATTCTCTCCACTTTCCTAATGCAGACATGCCTCAGCCTTTAACACGGTAACGCATGACTTTCCATCGAATGCATTAACTTTCCCGATTTGTTGAACTAGAATCCAGTGCCTCTGCAATTTTGTTGAAATTTCATTTTTCCTTGGAGCTGTTTTCATATACTGCATTAATGTGTTTTCTAGAACTCTCTCGGTTCATTATTGTATAATTGTTATTTGGTTTTTTTGGTCTAAAAAAGGATCATTGGTATTCAGGAATCCTTCTGGTCCAGCTGTAAATAAGCAAAGAATTCAGGGCTGTTCTGATGTGTTACCTGAGCATCAAGTAACCAGTTTAGGTAACCTTGTTGAAAGTGATCATGATTCAGCACCTTCTCCTATCAACTCATCAGTTGACAAAAGTCTGGTTGATTCCAAAGCACTGGTCACTGTTCCTGAAATGGGTATGGAGGCGCTAGCTATGCTACCTGTTCACCAGAAGTCAAAGCAATCCGAGACTGCGCAGCGCCGAATTCGTAGGCCATTCTCAGTTGCTGAAGTAGAAGCACTGGTTCAAGCAGTTGAGAAACTGGGAACTGGAAGGTAAGATTCACTTACTGTGTAACATTTACTAGTTGCGCGCATGAATACTGTATAGACAATTGCCTTTAGCTTATGGTTTCCAATAAATATTTTCCCTAACGTATCTATTGGGAGATATTTATTTTTAAAAATTCCCTTGTATATTTATGCTTTTGTCTTTTAAATCAGGTGGCGTGACGTTAAACTTAGAGCATTTGATAATGCAAAACATCGGACATATGTGGATTTGAAGGTAAAAACTTGTGTGACACTTATGCTTAACAGCTGCTGCATTTGTGAATTTTTTTAGAATCTACAAAGATTATTTGCTTATTTTGATATTGTTTGCAAGAGAACGTGGCTGTCACACTTCAGCTTTTATTTTTAAAACAATCTAGTTATTGCGTTAAGGCAAGTAGTTGTTGCATGCTAGGTAAGCTATTTATTGCTTCATTAGTGCTCTCTTGCTTCAGTTGGTGCCTCAGGGGGGCCCTTCTAATATTAACCAGACACAACATCTGCTGTACTTACGTGTTCATTGCCTAATGCTCTTTCTAGCTAGTTTGATTTACCATATACCAAGATAGGATTTGATCTACGAAATTTTAACTATCATATTGTTTCTCATCACAAGCTCAAATCCTAGAACAGCCTCTCCGCTTATGGGAGGTAAGGCTGCATACATCTATCTATTTTAGATCCCACCGGTTGGGAGCTTTGGGCATTGAGTGTGCCGCCCTTTTATTTTGTTTCTCCTATATTGTTAAGAAAAAAGGAGTGAATCATCAAATTTGTCCTAAGATTAGCATCATCGGCCAAGTTCGCCCTCAAGCTAAGAAAGTATCAAATTCGTTCTTAAGGTTGTCAAAAGTTGATCAGATTAGTCCCTGAGACTGACTTCAAAGGACTAATTTAATTGACTTTTGACAATTTTATGGAAAAAATTGATATTTTTCATAGCTTAGGGACGAATTTGATACTTTCCTTAGCTTAGAGACAAACTTGATGGACACTGTTAACCTTGGAAACAAATTTGATGGTTTACTCTCAACAAAAAAAAAGGGTTACAAGACTGTGATGAGATCTTGATGAAAAAGAGCAAGGTCACTTTCATTAAGACTCATTCTGGTTTTTCTCTATTTAGCACGCATAGAAGAAGAAAAAGAAAAAAGGAGAAAAGTGTTGGCATGTGATTATGTGTTCATGGGGTAGTGCAGGATAAGTGGAAAACCCTGGTGCACACGGCAAGAATATCCCCTCAGCAAAGGAGGGGAGAGCCTGTTCCCCAAGAACTATTGGACAGGGTCCTAACTGCACACGCTTATTGGTCCCAGCAGCAAAGTAAGCAACAGCTCAAGCACCACCACCCTGAAACTTGCCTCTTCCTTCAATAAAGAGGGTGGTTGAACACTTTAACAGACATCAGCACATGGCTTTGTACATGGGGGTGGGGTGTTTTAGCTTTCTGACCCTTTTGTTATTAGGAGTGCCATTTTTTTTTTATGTTTTTGCTGTATTTATGACATAATAGCACTTTTGTCTATGACTGTGTAAAAAAGGATGATGATAACATGGAAGAAAGTGAGGCCTAGAGAGGATTTATGTAACATTCTCTTTGCTGACACACTATGGTTCTTTCCCTGATTGGAGAGGCCGGTTTCTTGTAAATTGGTGATGCAATAAAGGGCTTGCTGATACCGTTCTTTTGCTGTTAATTTTAGATTGTCTTGTATATATTTGATTTCTTCTCTTTTTCCTATATGCCTGTCTTATGGTATGTATGATCAGTGCGGCTAGAGCTTATCCATTACTAGTGACCGTGATGGATTAGTAGCATAAATAATTATATAACTAATAATAATATAGTAGCATAAATATATAATCGTTCATTAAGAATTGAAATACGTTCAGTGTCCTATATTAAAAAACAAAGCACATGTTAGTAACCTAATGCGATAGACTCAATAATGGATATGGAATCTTAGTGAACTGATCCACAACCACACCAATCATTATTGTCGGGTCTCCATTAAAAATATGACAGTTTGGAATTGTTTCTCTCTTATTAAATATATCTTATAATAATATTATAATTAATATACTTGTTATAAAGAAACGGTTCATGATAAAGGATTATAGATGAGGTATTTACAAGTCTGAAAATGAGTGTGCCCTTACAAGAAAAAGCTGTATTCTTATGCATGATTGAAATCTTTCTTCTAGTGTTTAGTTATTATTTTTACAAAAATGCTACATGTACACCCAATTTCATACACTCATACATACACCATTAATAATGCACAAACTTTATTCTCATGAGTGCACAAACATTACAAATTTGTAAACGATACTCTCAATTATACTTAATAAAGTGCACAAACATTACATAAGTTAAAACACAAACTTTATGTATATAAGTACGAGGTGTATGTATGGTGTATGATTTTTGGTGTACGTGTAGCAGAACTCTTATTTTTAAATCCAACCCGACCAATTAAAAAAATATCCAATTCAAAGTTTTATTTTAAGATCCGAAATGGATCATCTCAGTTTGACAAAGTTTTTTTAAAGAAATGTTTCTGCCCTTAAAATGTATAAACCAATTTTTTGTATCTAGTAAATAGAAAAACTTGAGAGTTTTTTGCTTCTAGCTTTTAAACTTTTAAGAGCCTATGATGCTTTTGGAAAATCTTAAAAAAGGATTTTTAGAGCTGATTCTTACTTTCTAAAATTTAAAAAAAATTAAATAATTTTAAATTTTAATAAAATTCCAACTCTATCATATAATAACTAACGGAACATTAAAATGGAAATAATCTTTTACTATTTATATCCGTTATAATTATTTTTTTATATGTTAAGAACAACTTAATGATATATTTATTGAACCTAATTCTTATGACTTCTGTTTATTGAGAGCAATTTTTGTATTATTTTATCAAATAATACTACTATAATTTTTCAAGAGCAACTTTTAGATAGTCTAGAGAGTTTAGAAGAGCCATAACATTATCAAACCAAACCTAAATATAATTATGTTCGGTCATAATATGAGGAGAGAAAATCACAAATATTCAAATTAGATTTTACCAATTTTAAAGGGTTCTGTTTATATAAAATATTTATGTTTCTCTCTCTCATAACCAAAGTTGTTAAAATCGAGATTTTACATAAGATCGAAATGACAAAATAAAAACGTAAAACATGAAATCGTAAGCGATTTAAATCGTAAGATCATAAAATTTTAATATTTAAATCGAGATATGTTGATCATTAGGAAAAAAAGTTATCATATTTAACTATCCATTCCCATTAAGACATGAATCAAGAGATGCCCTACCTGCCTTAACATAATTTAGATAAAAGAGCGTGTGTATATATATATATATATATATCACGTTAGAGATGCCTTAAAAAGAATTAATTTAATAAAAAAATTATTTAATATTTTGGCAAAATGATGTTAGTGGAAGGTGTTAACAGCCTCGCACCTTAAAGAGGATGAGAGAATGTTAGTAAAACCCATGTATCATACGTGAGAGTGAATGAAATAATAGATCGAAATTAATTTTAATAATTAAAAAAAAATTAATTTTGACCATATAAATTTAATCTAATAATTAAAAGTCCATTCTTACATTCTTTAAAAAAAAAATTCATTCACACATAAATTATCCTCTATATATATATATATATATATATATATATATATCCGTAGAATCCACTTATCCTAGAACCAGGATTGGGTGATGAGACATATATTATATATTATTAAAATTAAAATATTATTTAGTTTCTCAACTTAAAAAAAAGTGACATATCAATCTCTAAATTTTATAAATATTATCCAACTTTTCTTTTATCACATAGAATAGGGACTAATGAGTATAATGTACACAAAATTTAAATACTAACTTATTATTTTTTTTAAATTGAGATATCGATTAGAATAAATGTAAAGGGAAGAAACAAACCCAATAAAAATAAATTTAAAATGATCCACACCGAACCAATCAAATAAATTTCACTCCTAAACCAAACCATCCATGATCCATCAGCCAACACAAAACAGAACAGCCATGTTTACTGCTAGCTCTCGTTTATGCAAGCCAACTCAGCATAAAAAAAAAGAAAGTTGGAAGGATAAGGAACTGAGGATTGTGGCTGAGAAATAAGGTGATCCTGTTCTTCTCTGCCTTTCACTTCTCTAATTCTTCTTGTTGTTCCCGCGAGTGAATATTGGGCCATTCCAGCTGAAAAATGGCCACCTCCATCACATGGGTAAAAGCGAAGCCGGTGGCCGGTCGATTCCTCTCCCAAAGTTGACATGGCCGGTAGTTTATATTGCGGCCTCCGTTTCAACATAATTCTAAGCAACGTAACGGGTACGCTCTCAATTTAGTCTACTCTAAGTGGACACACATTTTTGTCATATGTGATCACTCCCCAACTTTTATTTGGGCTTATTACATATTATTTAAATCATGTGGTAGTCGTTGGTATCGAAATATGGTAATTGGTACATATAAGTAGTCAACATCAACAACTATCTAGTCCAATGCTTACTGAATTTCTTCTCTCAGTCTTTGAACTTTGACAATTATCATTGCCCTTTTTATTATACTGTTTATATGCCGGCGGCCTCTTTTGCAGTAAGCAGCAGAGGGCAACACAAGTTCTTGACTTGAACAATATCCTCCTTAGGGGCAATGTTGACCATTTAAGTCTAATTTGTTTCTAGCATAAAAGGGTGTGATAATTGCAATAGTTAGTGTCATAAGCAAAACGTGTGTATTTTAAAGGCCGGCCTCTGTGGTTATATAAGACAACCTTGTTCTTGAGGACACAGCATCACATGAATGCATAATAATGTATAAATTAACCCAACATTGATTGATTGATTCCTCAGCCTTTTACATTCACTCCCACAAAACTGCTTCCTTAGACAGGTACCTATATGAATCCTTGTTTTTTCAATGTATTGTTTAGCACTACATAACTAATTCATGAGTAACTAACACAATCAGTTTTAGTTTGTAGATGGGTGATCCAAGCAATGCTGATTTGTTCTCCTCCACAGTCAATGTGGATGCGGATCATGATGGTGAATTCTCTGCTACCGTCCTAAACTACATAGATCAAATGCTCATGGATGAAGACACGGATGAGGAGGAGAAGTACAACCTGTTCCATGATTCCTCGGCTCTCCAAGCCACTGAGAAATCATTTTATGATATCATTAGTGATAAGTACCCTTCCTCTTCCTCTTACTCTTCTTCCATGCAGCAGCATCAAATTCACACTACCTATCCCAATGTGGAGAGCCCTGAAGATGATACTACTACTACTACTACTACCACTAGTAGTGGTAGCAGCAGCTCTGCTGAGTCACAATTGAGGATCCTTGATCCTTATGCAGAATACAACCCTTCTGCAATGCCAACCCCTTTTCCTTGTCCTCCCCCTCCTAACTTTGTTTCCCAATCTTACATTAACCCCTCAAGCCACTTCACTCCAACAGCAACCAATAGTGGACTCTTGGAGAACATAGCAGCACCCCTTTTCCCTTCTTTCAATAGCTCTCAGCAGGCGGTAATTAAGACAGAATTCGACGATGAAGAGGAGCATTTTCTTGAAGCAGAACAAGAACAAGATTATGGGAGGAGCAATACCAGCAATCAGTACTACTCAGCAGTGAACAATGACGATGATGTGGGCGAGCTATCCGAGTTATTCGATAAAGTACTGCTAGGCACCGGGTTGGGAAAAGCGTCACTTGATGGAAATGGAAAGAACCGTATCAGGAAACATGACAGTTACAATGAGGGAATTGTTGATCTGAGGACACTATTGTTACAATGTGCACAAGCCATTTCTTGTGATAACCGTTCATTTGCCAATGAGTTGTTAATGCAGATCAGAAAGCATTCTTCTTCAACAGGTGATGGGACTCAGAGGTTGGCTCATTGCTTTGCAAATGCTCTGGAAGCGCGCATAGCCGGCACCGGTACCTGCGTCTTTCGTGCCTTGTCCTCCAAGGGAACATCCCCTGCTGATATGGTCAAGGCTTACCGAGTGTATGCTTCGGCGTGCCCCTTTGAGAAGATTGCAATCATGTTTGCAAACAACTCAATCTTCGATGTGGCCAAGGGAGTGGAAACTCTTCACGTTGTGGACTTTGGCATCCGCTATGGCTTCAAGTGGCCTGCCCTTATCAGCCGCCTATCCAGACGTGAAGGTGGGCCGCCCAAGCTGCGCATCACAGGTATTAGAATCTTGCCTTAGATGATTTTTGTGCTTGATACTATAGTTGCTGTTGAGACATTGTATTTGGTATGGATTGGATTAAAAATCTGACCAATCCAATGCCTTGTGAGAAATTCTTGTATGATTCTTGACTGAACATACTTCTGACAGCATAGTGAATGGCAACTTTGCATTTCTGCATTTATTTTAGGAGGATCCACCACTGAAATGTTACTTATTGTGTGATCTAGAATACACACATATATCCAGTATAACCTCGAGAATCACACAAGAATTTCTCATGCCTTATAAGTCGTTGCCTTTTATTTCACACATGTACATTCTCCGACAACAGGAATAGAGTTACCGCTACCCGGTCTCAAGCTAGAGGAGACAGGGCGTTGCCTAGCAATGTACTGCAAACGCTTCAATGTCCCATTTGAGTTCAACGCCATTGTTGCAAAGAAATGGGAGACCATCAAAGTTGAGGATCTCAACATCAAAGAAAAGGAATGTGTAGCCGTGAACTGCATGTTCCGGTTCGAGAATCTCCTCGATGAGACAGTGGTGTCACTGTCAAACAATCCCAGGGATGCTGTTTTGGGCTTGATAAGAAGAGCAAATCCAAGCATCTTTGTCCATGGCATTGTCAACGGTTCCTATGATGCTGCATTCTTTGTGACAAGGTTCAAGGAGGCACTATTTCACTACTCTGCATTGTTTGACATGCTTGACACAAACGTGGGTCGTGATGATGCAATAAGGTTGGTGTTTGAGGAACAGTTCTTTGGGAGGGAGGTGGTGAATGTGATAGCTTGTGAAGATTGTGAGAGGGTTGTGAGGCCCCACAATTACAAGAAGTGGCATGTTAGGAACAAGAGGTGTGGGTTTAGGGAGGTTCCCATGGATCAAAGGATAGTTGACAAGTTGAAGCGTAGGTTGAGAGATGATAGGGACCACAGTGATTTCATGCTTCATGTGGATGGGAATTGGGTGCTACAAGGTTGGAAGGGCAGAATCCTGCATGCTTCCTCTTCTTGGGTACCAGCATAGGCCTGGAAGTTATCATACCCAATTAGGTGGTTTAATTAATCAATTATAATTGCTTAATTGGACTCTTCCTGTTTTTGTGTTAGGCCCTAAGAAGCATGCTCCTCGGATTTTGGGTTTATGGGACAGAACCATATACATGATAGTAATTTCTATATACTAGGGAAAATAAAATAAAAAAAAGGAAAAAAAAATTAACAAGGGCCGTTATAGCGTTGGTTAAGAATTTTAAAAGATTTTTATGTATTTAATGTTTTGAAATTATAAAAATCTTATTTTTAAAATGAATTTCTTTTATTGCTTTTTAACTACCATAATCTTTGTCTTTTCTTTTTTTCTTCTTTTAATCTCTAATTTTGTGAGTAGTTTAAAGGAGCTGTCATCCTTCTTCTTTGGTGTCGACTTCAACTCTTTAATTTTCTTTTAGTTACTTATGATTTTTCTTGTATTTATCTTCTTTGTGAGTTTTTCCCCCTTTTTTTATAGTGTTCTCATTCCTCTTTATGCGTGTTTTTGGTTCTCTTTATAATAATTTTTTTATAGGGGTCTCACGAACGATGAAGATATTTAAATCTATTGTGAAAGATATAGTTATACATTTTTCAAACTATAACACTTCTTGTATTGATCTCTGATGTGAAAGATGTATAGAGATAGATAATTTTTGGGCAAAGATCAAAGTTACAGACCGAATTAGTTCAAAATGAAAAATGTATTCGTATCATATTAACATTATATATTACATTTTAAAATTAATTTGTAAATGTTGTTAGGTTTATTTATGAAAAAAAGTTCTTTTGAGTACAATTTTTTATTTTTTAATACAATTTTTCTTTTTAAGTTATTCCTTTATCTGTATCATTATATAAACTTAGTTAACAAAACCATTTGATTAATACTATCAAATCTCACCTTACCCATATATCAATGAGAGAAGTTTTTGTATGGAGTAAGAACAATAAGTTAGATTATGCTTTGTTCATACATATAATGATATATTAGAGTTAATAGTGAGTCTTTGTTAACACTTATTTGAAAAAGGGTTGCTTAAATATTCTATGTTACTTAATTTATTTAGTTTTGATAATTTTTATAATTAAATTAATCGAATTTTGTTATCATTTCATGTTCTATATGATTGTAATAAAATTTTTATTAGTCAAATCATTGAAAGAGTCAACTTATAAAATGTTTAGAGATTTGAGTCTACGATGCACATCTCAACAAATATTATATTGAAAAATATTAATTTGTCATATTAAATCATACAATTTATTAATATGTCATATTAAATCATGAAATAACAATAAAATTTGATGAATTTAGATTTAGTTATAAAAATTATCAAAAATAAATAAATTAAATAATATGAAATATTTAATCATGAAACCACCTGTTTAAAATTGCTTTGACCCGTGATTGGAAAACAAATGTACTAGTATTTCACATTGAAGAAGCCTTTTTGTTTCTTCCAACTATCCTGACTATTCAAATTTTCTCGTATCTTAATTAATTGGGGTGAGTGGGTGACATCATTCATAACAAGAGTTACAACCAAAAATTGCGTACAGAAATAGCATCATTTTCTTTTTTCCTCATCAAATATCCAACACCGTCTGAGTGCACGGTAAAGTCAATATATAGGATGAGTTCTGCTACACGTATACTAAAAATCATACACCATATATATATATATATATATATTTGGTACTTATATACATAAAGTTTGTATTTTAACTCATGTAATATTTGTGCACTTAATTAAGTATAGTTGAGAGTATCATTTACAAATTTGTAATGTTTGTGCACTCATAAAAATGAAATTTGTGTATTATTAATAGTGTATATAATGGTGTATAAAATTAGGTGTACATGTAACATTTTTGAAATAGGATGGGTGACATGGCCATGGCCACACACGCCCAAAACGTACGCATCCCTCTAATTGCTTATGCATCGCATATGCTTACATGTGTGCATGAATGTGTCTCTGTGAATCATCCTGCGTCCGTCCCAATATCACACGTGCAACTGTGTGCGCCATGTATGGTTACCACTATTTAATATTAAAATATTATTTTACAGGTGTTTGAGAGTATATATGTTAGCAACAAAACTCGACCCAATGAATAGAAGACCGTGCTTGTTATGATCTTAAATTATTAAAAAAGAATTCGTCGTTGTCGACGATAGTTAAAAAAGATAAGTAAATATATATTATATGACGGTAGTACTAAACAAGAATTTTGACGATACAATGTCCTTTTACCGTTTTTGTCTAGAAAAAATTGAAAGTGAATGAAGACAACTCTGAAAATTCAAAATAGAGCATGCATGTTGAATATGACTACTTGTGTTGGCTTATCTGAAATGATTACTTGCTTGCTCCTTAAGATTTTCGTGACGGATGAAGAAATAGGCTTGGCAACCAAGAAATATTACAATTTTCAAAAAAAAATAAAATTCAATCAAATATATGACACTTGTTCAATTGAAACTACCATGAGCATATCAGCGAAGAACGTTGACACATGAGAATTTCATATCTTTTATCTTTTTATATTTTGTGTGTCAGAGTTAATTTCACGTACGTCAAAGTTTTTAAAGGAAGGAAACCAGGTTCTGTTTACTGGTTTCAAAACACTGTTTCAACTCCTATACATTTCATTACGTCGAGGGATTTGATTTTACTATGATCCTAATTTTAATCATTACTAATTAATGGTGAAGAACTTCTATGATAACAATTTGTGTTGCTGAAGGTTTTTTTTTTTTTTTTTAAAGAATGAAACTAAGTAAAAAAGGTTTAAAGTTGATGTTTCAAACTAATAAGTCACTTAGAGATTGTCTTTTATGATTACAATTTGCTATGAGAAAATTAATACACATTATCATTGGAGTTTCTTAAAACAGTTCTGCTATATGTACATCACAATTTGGTACACCATATATACACTCGTATTAATATACGGTGGACCTCATAAAATAACCACCTAGCGTGAACACATTCTCACTCTCACTCATGCGCGCGTCACAACTCGCGAAACTCAAACGTTCGCTCTTCCCACTTTCTTTCGAGAAAATAGGATTGGAAACCGTTCGTTTTCTCATTTTATCACTTCTGCAAACTCATTCTTCTCTTTTCTCTCTTCACTCTCGTCACTCTCATCTCTCATCGCTCTCCATCGTGTTCTTTGCACAAGTTTTACCAAACACAAACAAAGATCACCCACCAAAACTAACACTGGTGAGTACTCAAAATGAGTTCATTGTTTAGTTTCTGTACTGTTGGATTAGGGTTCGTTCGTCGATTTGCTATTCGTCTATCTTTCTTCGAGTTTTATTCGAATGTATGTGATTTAAGATCGATTTCAGAATGGTTTTTGTTTTTTGATAACGTTAGTGAGTCATTTGTGTATAAAGTTTGTGCACGGATATGTATAATGTTTGTGCACTGTGGTTACTAAAGTTTGTGCACTCTATATATGAGCTTCGTGCATTCCACGTTTGGATTATTTTGGCTTCTTATATCATAAAATTTGTGCATCTTTGTGTATTATGTTTGTGCATTGTATTTGGCAAAGTTTGTGCATCCTGTTGTGTAATGTTTGTGCATAAGTTCGCCATTTAAAGCGGTTGTAATGTAATGTTTGTGCCTCTGTCTTGTAATGTTTGTGCACTTTTACTCGTATAGTTAATGCAATCCTTTTTATTAAAATATAAATTTTGTGTATCCCATCAAACAAAGTTTGTGCATTCTGACGTGTAATGTTTGTGAATGAATTTGACATTTAAAGCGATTGTTGCAATGTTTGTGCATCTGTCTTGTAATGTTTGTGCATCTTTACTTTTATAGGTCATGCAATATTTTTTATTAAACTCTAAAGTTTATGCATCTCATCAGTTAAAGTTTGTGCACTTTTATTTGTAATGTTTGTGCAACTTTCATGTAATGTTTGTGCATCTGTCTTGTAATGATTGTGCATCTTTCATGTACTGTTTGCCACTCTTTTTTTATTCAAAGCTTTTGAATTATATGTGATGTTTGTGCATCTGCAATTAGTGTAAAGTATGTGCACATCATTTTGTTATGTTTATGCAATGTGATAGATAAAGTTTGTGCACACTTCCTCAACAAGAATACATTCAGATAAAGATTGTGCATTTGTTTAGATCAAGTTTATGCATTCTAATTAGTGATCATTATTCATTGTTGTAGACATGGCTCCTCCAAGATCTGACAAGGGGAAGGGTATTGCTAAAAACATCGGCAAAAAGGCTGCACACAAGCCAGCAACTGTGTCATCTCTGGCATTAATTGACAGCACCTGCGATGACAATGAAAGCAGAAAGGTAATACACAACCAAAATTTATCCATCCATTCCCTTTAAGTGCGAGTAACTGTGTTGACAACAAACATTGTTTTAATTTGTGCAGTGCAAAATTGAAACACGTTGCTTGACCAAGCAACTGGCGAAGGTCTGCGCAACATTGACGCGCGATTAGCAGGAAGATGTTGTGTCAATGTGTTTTGGCTCATTGCTAGAGATAGAGGGTGGTCAAGTAAACCACCCATTAATGCTAGCATTGACCAACTCATATGACCTTAACGGTCATTTTCTTAACACTCCATCTGGGAAGGTAGATGTTAAGACCAAACTCATAGGCGTTGTGCGGGAGGCTGCCATATTTAGGCAAATTCTGTGCACAAACTTTATCTTATCTTAACTGATTACTTTGAGTAAAATCACTATGTTAAGCTTGTAATGTTGGTGCACTCACACGCACTAAGTTTGTGCAATATCGCGTATAATGTTTGTGCACCTAATTAATTATATTTGAATGTGTATCATATCGTCATCTAACACACACTCCACAAACAATGAATCAAACAACGCATAAATTTACCACATTCTTTGGCATTTGAACGATCACCAAGAATGGATCCACGTCAAGCTCTCTACACTGCCAATGCTCTCTGCACAAACTCGCTCATGATTCTAGTGGTTATGGTGGTGAGATGTGGTGGGATCGAGATTGTGGTGTGGTGGTTATGGGCAGCTTAATGACGAGCTCTGAAATCAGGGTTTGAAAATTCGTTTCAAATAGCGTGGAATTGCGTAACAAAATTGCGTGGGAGTGCATGACATTCTAAACAAGGAAAATATATTGTAGACCGTATAATTGTCATTAATTGCGTATAATTCAGTGGTGTATGTACAAGTGCATGAGTTTAGAGTGTACATAATTGTACTTTAGCTTAAAACTTTAAAGTATGTACAAAATTGTATTTCATTTCATTTTATTTTTATATTGTGATTAATTACAATGATATGTTAGATTTATGTTTTCATTTATTGCATTTTTTTATTTTCAAAATTTTATGAAATAAATTTTGAAAATAATAAAATCTCATTTCTTATATTTAATATTTCTTTTATGAAATCCCAAAATCTAGAAACGTTTAAAATGAAAATAGAAAACAAATCGATTTAATTTTTAGGTAAAATTTGGAAGACATGAAAATTCCATCATAATAAAGCAAAGTAAACTTTCCAAAATACAAAAAATATAGAACATTGCATTTTAATAAGCAGGGATGAAGTGTAATTTTGATTCTAATTTGTAGTGAAGTGCAATTTTAGCTCTTTTAAAGTGGAGTGCAATTATGATAAATCTCAAAAAGTGTGTAAGTAAATGTATTTTATCCTAATATTACAAAATAAAACTATTAAAAATGATTTAGTGATAAAAAATTTATATCAGATAATAAATTCAAGCTTCAAATGAATCAAACAAGAAACCATGATAACTTAAGTATCATTGAATGGTACAAGGATAAATTTTTCCTCAAAATATGTTGATTGTGTCATTGACTAGTGGCTGCAGTCAAAGTTTCTAATTTGCCACCAATGACCGATCTATTTTATCATTATATATATTAATTAACATCTACAAAGTTTAGGCCAAACCATTGGTCCAACAAAATAACTCAGAGTAAATACATCGCATATAGTCTAATTGATTCTATGCTAATTTTGACTTATATGATTTTATTGTTTTGAATATTTATTATAAAGTTAGCATTCAACAAAATGTTATTTAAATTATTATATTCAACAAATTTTATAAAACGAAATTCCGTTCTAAACATTTCTTGTGTTTTTCAATCATAGCTACATTTGCTGCTTATGGGAAGGTTCCAGGGTATATATCCAAAATCCAAATGCTAAAAGTTAAAAAGAGGAAAAGAAAAAAAAAAAAAAAAGCACTAGTCAAACAACGTGTTGCCCTACCAACCCTTACCTGCTTCAGGTAATTTTGCTGCTACTACTTATTTTTCTGGAATTCAGTTCATTTCTTATGTTATGTTAATGGGAAAAAAAAAAAGTTAATGTCACAAAATTTAACAAAAGTTTTATTTTGTATATTAACTTTAATGTAAACATTAAAATTTTTTCTGTTATATAAATTATAGAATTCACGCTCTCATGGTTCATACTTATATAAGTCTCATGATGTATATGAAAAGGAAAACTTAATACTTACACTGCCCAAAATTTAATCTTAGAGATAAATAGATTCAACTCCAATCATATGAACAGGAGTGAATGAACTTAAAAATGCTCTGGCAAGTGGCAACTGCTATATAACACAAAAATGACCTCTACCATTGCGACCTTTCACTTCCCTTATCTTCTTTCACTTCACAACTCTGTCTTTCACTTTTCATTCTCTCTCTCGCTCTTTGGACTTTCATCAAACATTTAGCTCGCAACTTGCAACGACCCTGCCCCTACGATTCATGGTCAGTTACACATGCATTTTTTTTGTAACACATAGCTATACATACATTCCAATCACTCTTGATTTGTGATTTCTCGTGGAAAATGCCTCTTTTTTCTCTCTCTATGTTGCTCTGCTTTTCTCTGTTTCTTTTCATGACCGGTTCCGCTGGTTTGACTGAACAGAGAAACCTTCTCCGTCGGTGAGAGTGTCTTGCTGCCATGGATCCAAACTTCGCCGGAAATCACGATTTCACAAGCGCCTACAGATTCGATGACAGCGGCGATGCTGCCCTGCTCTCCGATCTCAACGATAGGGATCTTCACGGGCACTACCGGGACCTCTTCGATTTCACGGCAAGCGACCCTTTTTATCGATCTGATGCTGACCCTTTTGGATTTCCTGCGCATACGGTTTTGAACTCTGGAGGTTCAGAGCCGTTTGTTTCATCCTTGCTGGCGGAGGAAGGAGCTGTGTCAGGTTCGTCACCGTTTGAGGCTGTGGCGGATCCTTCCATGGAAGACACGGACTTCTCGGAAAACCTGAGGTACATAAGCCAGATTCTGATGGAAGAGAATTTTGAGGATATGCCATGCATGTGTTATGACCCGCTGAGCCTGCAAGACACTGAGAAATCTTTCTATGACGCCCTTAAAGAAAAATTGCCCCTTTCCCCTAATCAGCACCCTCTTGACATTCATCATAATCTGGAGCGAACCATTGACTCTTCTGGAAGAAGCAATAGTAATAGCAATAGCACTAGCAGCAGTGATAATAGCCATCCCAATTCTCAAGAGTTCTTCAAAATCCTTTCTCCGGATACCCCTGTTTCCGGTGATTGCGTTTCGCAGTTCAATTCTCATTCAGTTTCACAGACATCTTCTCAACTTGAGATTCCTCAGCACGCTTTGACTGGTATTAACGATGGTGTGTTGGATTTGGATTCTTCAGTAACGAAGCTCTTGGCTCAAAATATCTTTAATGATGCTGACTCTATGTTGCAGTTTAAGAGAGGGTTGGAGGAAGCTAGTAAGTTTCTTCCTCCTGGGCCTCGGCTTTTCACTGGCCTGGAGAGCCGCACGGAGTCTTCTGTGGAAGGGCCAAAGGGAGTGGCTGAAAAGGCTGCAGTGCTGGTAAGGGTGGAGAATGGTGTTAGGGAAAGTAGTTCACATGGGTTGAAGAGTAGGAAGAATCATGAACGCCAAGGTGATGATGGCGAAGAAGGAAGATGCAACAAGCATTCTGCAGTTAGTGTTGAGGAGGAGAGTGAAATATCTGAAATGTTCGACCAGGTGTTGCTTAGTGTTGAAAATGTGCCACTGCATGCTGAGCAGCAAGACGGATCGGTCGCAGATGCGCAGCCAACTGAACAGCCACATCCATCTGAGGGAGGGAAGACTCGGTCCAAGAAGAAAGGCAGGAAGAAAGAAACTGTGGATTTGAGGACTCTCTTGGTTCTGTGTGCACAAGCTGTGTCTGCTAGTGACCACAGGACTGCTAATGAACTACTAAAGCAGATTAGGCAGGATTCTTATCACCTGGGAGATGCGTCGCAGAGGTTGGCTCATTACTTCGCCAATGGCCTTGAGGCACGCTTGGTTGGTACTAGCAATGGAACCCATACATTTTATGCCTCTCTGAGCTACAAGAAGTTCAGTGCTGCTGATTTTCTGAAGGCTCACCAAGTTCTTATATCTGCTTGCCCTTTCAAGAAACTTGCACATTTCTTTGCAAATAAGATGATTATGAAGGTAGCTGAAAAGTCAGAAACCCTTCATATTATTGATTTTGGTATCCTGTATGGTTTCCAGTGGCCAATACTCATCAAATTTTTATCAAAAAGAAGCGGTGGACCTCCAAAGCTGCGCATTACAGGAATAGAGTATCCTCAAGCTGGCTTTCGTCCAACGGAAAGAATTGAGGAGACCGGTCGTCGTCTAGCTAACTATTGCAAGCGTTTTGAAGTTCCCTTTGAGTACAAAGCCATAGCATCGCGAAACTGGGAAACCATTCAAATTGAAGATCTTAAAATTAAGAGAAATGAGGTACTTGCTGTGAACTGTATGATAAGGTTTAAGCATTTACTCGACGAGACGATTGAAGTGAACAGTCCTAGAAATGCAGTTCTGAATTTAATCAGGAAGATACATCCGGATATTTTTACTCTATCAATAGGTAATGGATCTTATAATGCCCCTTTCTTTGTCTCACGCTTCAGGGAGGCACTGTTCCATTATTCTTCAATTTATGATATGTATGACACACTCATATCCCGTGAAAATGAATGGAGGTTGATGATTGAGAGTGACTTTTTGGGTCGGGAGATCATGAATGTGGTAGCATGTGAAGGTTTCGAGAGGGTTGAGAGGCCTGAATCATACAAGCAGTGGCAGGTTAGGAATACAAGGGCTGGTTTTAGGCAGCTACCACTGGATAAGGAACTAATGGCCAAATTTAGGGAGAAGTTAAGAGAATGGTATCAACACCACAAAGATTTTGTTTTTGATGAAGACCACAACTGGATGCTCCAAGGTTGGAAGGGCCGCATTTTGTATGCATCTTCATGTTGGGTGCCAGCATAATGAGATGTTACAAAACTTGTTCTAGAACTCATGCGGGACCAAAGGTATAATTCCAAGAATCACTCCTAGTCGAATAGTTGTGCATTTCTACTCGTTCCACTTTTATAGTTTGTTTTTCCCGTTTTGTTTTGTGGGTAATAATCCTAGTAGTGGTATGTAGCTGGTACTTGAGTCAGTAAAGCATGTATGATGTAATATAGTTAGAAGCTTATTGTGTTCTTTTGATGGTTCCAGCTCCTGGGATATATCAGCCATGCCTTAATCAGATAATCTTCAGGTTTCGTGGTGAATATTTTGTCGAACGCTGCACCAGGTGTTGCAGTAAAATTGTGGCAGAACTTCTTCCCAGATTTGGACCAAATCCTACAATGCAAAAGAGGGCGTAGGAAAAGCTTTTAGCATGTTCGCCTGAATGTTAGCAATCAAAATGTTCTTTCTTTAGATTATTTTTTCTCTGACCAACATGTATTATAGGCACTTCATGTCTTATAAATAACAAATTGGTGAATGGTTTTTGCAAGATATCTTCGTTTAGTGAGACGAATTAGCTACTGAGTTGTAAGGTTCTGATCAACTTGAAATGTTAGTTTTATTGTCATATAATTCTTGATTGTTGGTTCTGTCTATGAAAGTTTGAACCCAACTTCTTTGAAGCTTACTCAATTTTCACCCAAAGCGTCTCCCAATGGAATAATGGCCTGTAGTTTGCTTCACTGATAAGGAAGCTCATATATATTCATTTATTTATCATTTATCATTTATCATTTATCATATAAACTAAAAGACTACTTGGATACGAATATTGACATATATGTCAGTTTCTCACATAACCTTTTCTCCTGGCCAAAACTTGCACCTCCTAAAACAGAACTTGAACGTAAAATAGAGGGCCTAATTCAGCTCCAACTCTGTTGGATGCTGTAGAGCTTTGCGACTTGTCGATTGGTTGACAAATCTTCGATATTAATTTCCAATTAAGAGACATAAGCAGGCCTTTGAAGCTGTTGCAATTAAATGCTTATTTTCCTTTCCGAAAGAAAATTTCAACTTCAATGTATGCTTATAACAACTGTTCTGAACCACAAAGATTTGGCTGAGTGATATGGTCACTTGGTTTGGTGTCTGGACCAGAACCCTTTATTTCTGTGATGTGATGTGATTTTCATCCTTTCCTCTTAGTCTGCCGCATACAACATGCAAGAGACTATTGTTTACTTTCAGAGTTCGGTTTCAACTTTCAAGGAATTCAGGATCGGCATCTTATTTATATTGCTCTTCTTCCTTTCCTTTTACTGCTGTTGTGCTTTCTTAACCTGTATATCAGACAGCAGAACTTCAGTGCTCCATAGTCCATATTCTTACGATACCAGATGTTGGCAATTAAAATTGAAATTGCCTTGTTGAAATTTGGATTGCTATGAGAAGAAGATATGAACACTCAAGAAAAGATTAATCTCACAAAATATTTCTATTGAAAGAAACAATAATACACTCAAAACTTTGGCTTTTGTTAGTAGCCAATTACACACTTCAAAATAACACTACAATGTTCTTTCACTCACTCACAAGCTTGCTGGAGCTTTTCTCTACCTCACACACGTGCTTTGTTTTACAAGTTATTGGCTTAGATTCTAAAGCTCCCCTCATGCCTTTATATAGGCATAGGAAGATCAAATGAGGTTGTAAATTTCAATTAGAACTTTTCTTTTAACATAGAGTTAAAATGGTCAAATTTCCCTGGAACTTGTTTCTAAGTCATATTGTTCACTCTCTTGTATTATTCAGTCTTGATCAAATATTCAGATTAATGTACACGAATAAACAATTTTGTTACTTTAATCCATATTTCAATGATTCATTAGGCTTTTCTTTTTAGCCGCCACAATGATTTATTAGTTCTTGTCGCATTCTGTCCATGTTGGGGGATACTTGGGTCATACTGTGCATGAGTAGGTGTTTGCCCTTGTCCTAAACAGTTTATTTATCTCTCATTTTATTTGTAAGAGTAATGTTACAAGGTGAGAAAAATATAGTCCATATTTTTTACAGATATTTTTTTTGTTGCCCGAAAGTTATTTGTCACCAATAGCGATTAAATTTTTTTTGAGATTTTGAAATTATTGAAATATCTTTTTTAACAAAGAAATATTTTTTATATATACCGTCATAAATCGAAATCCTTAACAAAATTCTTAAGACACTCATATATCTATCAAGTGAATTAGACTTTGTTGATTTGTTATAAATATTATGTTACTTAATAAATAAAATAAAGTAATATGACTTGCTCATTTATATAAGATTATGAACGTGCCAAATCATGCGGACTCTCTAATATTATTCATTTGTTAATATTTTTTTGGGGGGAATTATAGAATTAGTTTAGAATATTTATTTTGTCCTCTTTGCAATGCTTTTAAAGAAAGCAAGGTCCATTCATCCTAGTCAAAAGTTAAAGTCTTGTGTTGCAATATATCCTTCGGAGTGGGTGATTCTTAAACGGTTAATGCTACTTTAACAATATTTTTGGACAATAATATAAAAATAATGTATTTATTGTGAGTAATATGCCTCATATAAATAATATACAATGCACTAATTTTATCATACTACTCACAATAAATACATTGTTTCCATATTTTTGTCTAAAGATATTGTTCAAATAACATTACTCATCTTAAATCTTATATGCACATGTTTTGCTGTGCATTCCTAGTGGATTGGCTATTACACTTTATTGAATGTCACTTTATCTCCACCCAATTGATTCATATAGTAATTTGATTTTTCCACTCATTGAGTTCTTTGGTGGTGTAGAACACATTTTGGTCTCTTGGGGGCATGAATCTGTCTGCCCTTTTGTATGTTGGAAAATATTAAAACAACACTATAGCACTTTGTGAGTAGCTAAAGATTATACATTGGCTAATGGAGGCGTGGCTAATTTAATGTAATCTCTTAATATTTAAATGAGTGCAGTTAGGGACAATTCATATTGCAAATAGACTACTTTACCATAAAAATAGTGCAAATAGATTAAGATTGTTTCACTATGTAATGTTAAGAGACACACAAATATATAGAATTTAATTTTCATTGGTATAAAAAAGTGGTTAATTCTCAATGCTATTGTCTAAAGAAAAGAAATTACTTTTATTGATGACAACATATAATTAAAAAATAATGTAAAAAATTTACACTAACGAGTTTACAAATTTAATCCAAATATCTTTTTATAAATTTTTCTAAGGACTAAATGAAGTTAAAAAAATACAACCAATATCTTAAAATCGTAAAAAGTAATAAATATTTACTTCATTTAGTATGTAAATAAATTACAGAATAATTCTTTAAGGGAATATAAAATTACTAAAATAAAAAAGTTGGATAAGTGAGGTATCTTAAAATTTGGATCTCAATTTGAGAGTATTTATATTTTGTCTGTTTGTTAACCCAACATTTTCATAGTAAAAACAAACCCACAAAAGGGCACATTTTTGCAAATCCAGGACCAACTGTGATTGGTCCCTGCAGTAGCCGCCACCTCCAGCATCTAACGTGATTTAGGGCTTTTTCAGAGAAAATTTATTTGGCATTGAAAAGTTTTAGTTATCTGTTGTTACAAATATTGACCTGAAGTAGGAGTGGAAACAGGCTAGGCCAGGCCAGGCCGGACCTTTGACAGGCTAGGCCTGTTTCGTAAATTATTGGCCTTGGCCTGACCTGTTGATTGTTATAGGCTTTTTTTTAGGCCTGGCCTGAAGCCTGGTAGGCCTGCCTGATATAGCTTTTTTCTCCAAGCAACATCCATTTTCTCTAATGAAATCTAAGCAACATCCATTTTCTCTAACAAAAGGTACCCACAAAAGCTACAATGAAATCAAGCAATTAACATACAATGTGTTCAATTTCTATTTTTGTAGATCTAAGACTAAGAGAAATTAGAAGGTAAAATTAGAAGTACCTTGTTGTGTAGCTAAACAGCGACGTCGTGAGTCGTGACTGTGAAGGAGCAGCAGAAGTCGTGACCGTGAGGGAGCAGCAGACGCCGTGACCGTGAGGGAGCAGCAGCCACCGACCACCAGCAGCAGCGGAAATAGAAACCTGAATAGCAGGAGAAAGACGAGCAGCAGCGGCAGAAACCGACTAGCAGCGGAAACCGAAGATGAACAACCGCCGGAGCCCGGAGATGAGACGAGAAGGCGCAGATGCACGAGCACGACCAGCAAGTGCAGATGAGATGAGAAAGAAGGTGCCGTTTAGGGTTAGTGAGCTGTGAGGGAAATGAGTGAGGCCATACTGTCCATACACAAACAGCTTTATTTGAAAAGCAAAATTAAAACAACATAATCATATTAATAAATGTAATTGCACATATTATTACAAAAAGACCAGCTGACTTAGTGGTTGAGACTATACATTGTATAGTCAGGGTCCGGGTTCGAACCCCAAGAAGGGGAAATGGGTTTATTTTTTCTAATAAACCCATATGGGTCTTTGTAAGTAAACAAGCCCAGGCCGACCTGATAGGTCTAACAGGCTTTCATAGTAGCCTGGGCCTGGCCTTTTTGTCAAACAGGCTAGGTGGCAGGCCCTGACAGGCTGCCTGACCTATTCCCACCCCTAATGTCCCGAAGAATGAAAATACATATATACAATTTTTTTTTCTTTTTTGAAAATAAAAGCCTTGTGGAGTCAAGTTTTTGTTAATTATGTCTTCAGTCAAAAGGACTGTTACTTTCGGATAAGTCAAGATGTACATGTGCATGCATACATATGGTGGAGAAGGAATGATTCATTATTTATGGCATCAAAAGGAGAGAGGAAAAAACAAAGAGGAAGTCACTAGAAAAACATGTTTTAGGTTCAGGGGCTATGTACCTGGATAAAATAATCTTGAAAATATATACTCTCCAGAATTTCTTACCTCCATGACATGATTTTATCCATTATCTGTTTTATATTTTTGTGAATTCTAATACTTTGTATTATTTTTAATATTATTTTAATAATAGATAATGCATATATGCACAAAACCATTTTTTATTGTGAAAATAAAAATTTCTCAAATATCCTTTCATTTTTTATTTACTTGTCCACATTTTAATTGTGAAATTTTTATAAATATTTGTTCACTCTTTAAATTTAGATAATATTAATTTTTTTATTATACCTATATTAAATATACATTAAAAATAAAAGTAATGGAACGAAAAAAAGAGAGAAAAAAGTAATGAAACACATTAAATAGAAGCAATATGATAAAATACTATTAATTTTTTTTTTTAACTTTTAGACTTTTTAACTATTTTTTTAATATTTGTGCATACCACACAGTGAACAAAAAAAATAAAAATAAAGGGAGTATTAAAGAATGTCGTTGAAAGTTTCAAGTGGGAGAAAAATACCCCATTGAAATTTCCTTCTCTTCTATGATCTTCCATGATACGCTGTTGGCAACATATTGTTTATATTTCTTTCCATTTTTATTGTTCTTTAGGCTAAGATGTTGATCACAACTCGATTACTCCGTCACGGTGTGGAATCATAGGAAGCAAGAAAAAGAAAAAGCAAAAGCATTTCCGGGGCATTCACATTGAATTCAGAATTTATTTTATTTTATTTTATAAGGACGTGGGCTGAATAACTTGAGGGTCAAGGCTTCACGTCCGTTTGACACGTGTCTGCTTTTGACTACATTCATTCATTGGCTTGGAGACTATATAGAGCAACACAGCACTTATCTCTCGTGTGTGTGAGACAGTGACTACTACTAACTCATGCCCCATAATTGACTATTATTATGTTTTATTATATTGCTGTATTCAATAATCAATAATGTTAATATTATTAATACTAAAGTATATAAAAGAGGTGGTGGCGGCTATATGCCTCACCTTCCTTGAAGGTTCCTTCCTACAGAACAGAAATTGTTTATCTATGAATTATATAAGAAGGGTATGATCCCAAATCATACAACAGATGCCGGTTCTTCAGTTTGGATTGTCCAAAGTCTCTGAGGTACTAAGCAAAACAAACTTGTACTAGGTTTTATCTCCACTTATCTTCATCAATGAACTTATTCTGTGTAATTCATTATTGTTAATTGATTCCTCTTAGTTCCTTGTGAGTATCCAAAATTAAGTTCAAGGGGTTTCTGAACCTTGCTTGTTATTCTCACTTTGTTCATTCATCTGTTCTTTAGTCAAATATTCTTGGTTCCTGAGAAAACACTTCTTCTTCCCATTGATAGATCTCTTTTGACAAAGTCTAATTCTTTTTTCTGATCCATTTAAGCCTTCAATATGCTTTCTACAAACCCTTTTCTAGAAAACTTTCCTGGTCCTATCTCTGTGTTTTCAAATCAGGATCCAGGGATGAATGGTTATAAGTTTGAGGATTCATCTTCTTCTTCCCCTTCTTATGACACAAGCTCACCAAGTGGAGAATCCAATGAAGTGACCAAGTATTCCAACCCTATCCTCAGATACATAAGTGACATCCTCATGGATGAGGAAGATGACTTGGAGCGCAAGCCCTGCATGCTGCAGGAGTGTTTGAGGCTCCAGGCTGCTGAGAAATCATTCTATGATGTGCTTGGACATAGCAACAATTCATCACCCTCTCAAGTTCATGGCTTTTCCGCGGATGAAAACAACCAGGATGGTGATTATGGTCGATGTGTTAGCTTTGACAGCAATAGCAGCAGCTGCAACACTGATTACTCATCATATGAATCTGATTGGGTCAACCTTGTGGGAGAATATGAGTCTTCTTTTCCACAAGCACCTTTGGTTGATTCCCCAAATGAAAATCCTTTTAGGGAATCACAAACTGCTAATGGCATTCATTATATGAGCAAGAAGCTGCCGATGAATGAAGATGTTTCGCCTTCAGCAACAACCACAGGATCAAGGGAAAAGAGAGGCTATCAGACAGATGACACTTCCTATGAACAAGGCGGAAGAGGGAGCAAGATCTCGGCCGTCTTCTCTGACCGTTCGGAGCCGCCAGAGCTTCTCGATGAGGTGCTGCGTGTCCAGCTTGGAAGGAGCCAGAATTGCGGCGGTGGCGGCGAACCATCACCACAGAATGGCATGTTGAGGCCTAATGCTGTTGACTCAGGAGGATCCAATGGAAAGGTGGCAACGCGTTCAAAGAAAGGGGCCACCAACAGCAACACAGGTGCAGCTGTTGATTTGTGGACTCTTCTAACTCAGTGTGCACAGGCAGTTGCAAACTATGACCAAAGGAATGCAAATGACTTACTCAAGCAGATTAGGCAGCACTCTTCGCTGCTCGGGGATGGACTCCAGCGCATGGCGCATTACTTCGCCAATGGCCTTGAGACAAGATTGGCTGCTGGAACACCATCATATTCATATATGCTGCTCGAAACCGCGACTGCTGCAGATATGTTGAAGGCTTACAAATTGTTTGTCACTGCTTCACCTCTGCAGAGGCTGTCAAATTCATTGACAACTAAGACAATCCTGAAGCTAGTTCAAAATGAAAGCAGTGTTCACATTATTGACTTTGGTATCTGCTATGGTTTCCAGTGGCCTTGCCTTATCAAGCGCCTGTCAGAGAGACAAAGGCCGATAAGGCTTCGGATAACCGGAATTGATCTCCCTCAGCCAGGATTCCGACCGGCAGAGTGTCTCGACGAGACGGGCAGGCGCTTGGAGAACTACTGCAAGAAGTTCAATGTGCCTTTTGAGTACAACTGCATTGCACAGAAGTGGGAATCTATCAGACTCAACGATCTCAAGATAGACAGGAACGAAGTGATAGTCGTTAACTGCTTATACCGGCTGAAGAACCTGCCAGACGAAACTGTGACATCAAACAGTCCGAGGGATGAAGTGCTGAAGCTGATCAGGAGTATCAATCCAAACATCTTCATCCATGGGATAGTCAATGGTTCTTACAGTGCACCATTCTTCCTGACAAGGTTCAGGGAGGCACTGTTCCACTTCTCATCACTGTTTGACATGTTTGAGGCCAATGTGCCTCGTGAAGACAATGAGAGGGCGATACTTGAGAAAGGGTTGTTTGGAAGAGATGCTGTCAATGTTATAGCTTGTGAAGGGGCAGAGAGGGTTGAGAGGCCAGAGACCTACAAGCAATGGCAGGTTAGAAACAGGAGAGCAGGTTTCAAGCAGATCAGATTGGATCCAGAATTGGTGAATCAAGTTAAACAAATGGTGAAGAATGAATACCACAAAGATTTTGTAGTTGATCAGGATGGCAAGTGGGTTTTGCAGGGATGGAAAGGGCGTATTCTAAATGCTATTTCTGTTTGGATCCCTGCTTAAGCAGATGTCTAAAACTGGTCTTGTAATCAATCCACTCTTAGGTTAGATATTAGTTTTTCTCTGTGTGATGTTAGTATAAGTCCCATGATTTATATGAGGAGGCTTTGTGTCTAGCACCAACCTTAATGTTAAAATAGCACTCATCTATAATCCATTCCCATTTTTTTTATGAAGCGCCAATATACTGATTCACTACTAAAGTACAATAACAAAACCAGTAAAATTTCATAATAATAGAAACCAAAACCAGTAAATCATAGGAACACATCAAAGGAAAACATTTGGCTTAATGTAGAAGGCATAATTCTTAAAACTGCAGATTAGGTAAGGGGTATCCTGGTTAATGTGCCACGTTTTACAGCCAGAGATGTTCACACAAAGCTCCTCCAAAGGTCATTTTTTGCACCATCCTTCCAAATTCAAGACCAATTTTGTGGGTTTTAAATTGCCCCTAAAATTTCATTCTCAAAGAACATTGCACATTTTCAATCACATAACTCAGATTTCTCCAGAGCTTTGAGGACTGCTTGACACAGATTTAGAATAAGTCCGAAAATGTTAAAAAATATAACGGGAACTTGGATGCTAGGTTATGATTTTCATTTCTAACCACACTCCATTTTTAATATCATAATATCATTTCACAGAAACTGTTACATAAATATAATAAAATATAGAGCGATAAAGGAAAAACACTATACCATTGGCCCTTTAGTCTAAAAATATTCAACCTAAATCAGGTTAACCCCTGAATCTTAGCATAACTGAAAAAAAAAGGGCTTAATTAGGACTACAAATACAGAATGTGCCTGAAAAAAACTACAAATACAGATACAATAAACTAAGGCTAGAAGCAGAACCAAATCTAGCTTAATTTCTGTATGCAGCCAAATTAACAATGAACTCATCGTTTTTGCTTGGCACCTGATGGTCTAAGAACATTCCAGTTTAGCTTATCTACATTCGGTTTTTTGAAAGAGCCCAAACTATTGCTTTGCGATGATTTTTTATCACCTTGATCATTCTTGGGTGATTTGTTTGGGTATTGTTCTTCTGAAATTACTTCAGACTGTTTCCTTTTAACATTGCCGTTAACTTCATAACTCTTTTTGGCCATGTTGGCACCTTCTGAACCTTCTACCGAAGAGCTATTTTCTCTGAAACAAAGCGAACGGAATCAAACCTTAAATTCAGTGAGTGATAATTTGGGGAATTTAGTTGTCCATTAACCAAAAACAAAGCCATGGTGTATACTAGAAACTAAACATGAACAGAGAACCTTCTGACGCTTTTTAGGGGGAAAAAGAAACAAAATCGACTATCCACTGGGAGTTTAGGCAAAGAAACCCACCTAAAAGACTCATTTCCGCTTTGATTTCTAGAAATAGTAGTTTCTGCTGCTGGCTGGCTAAGTTTTGCTTCTTCTTCATTTAATTTCTACAGAGACAATATTATTGCATAAAAACAGAACCAAAAGAAAGAACACTAGATTAAGGTAGACCACAGGAATAAGGAAAAGGCTTTGAAACTATTGATCTTCATACTCACATCAACAGAAGGGTTAAAACTTTGAAATGACATCCGACCTTTTAGTGCACCTGGATGGGGATCACCTTCCATTATGACCACACTGCGCATATGTAGAGACCCAAGATTAATACAATAAAATAAAATAAATCAACAGACGAAGGAGGTAATTCCAGATAAGAGGCAATATATAGCAGAGATGAAAGGAAAATTTAAGCATACACAGCGTTTTACCTAACCTTGCTATCTTATCATGTAATATATATCCAATTTTAAGGGCGAAATGTGAAGTAATACTAGGTTCCCATATTCCAGCATTGATTACTGCATACCATCTTACAATTTAAAAACAAGGATTGTTTATAAAGCCCAATTCACTAATAGAAGATCACCACTCTTTCAGTTAGAAGCAATTAAGATAACTCATTCCGTAATATTGCGATCTATGTGATATGAAATACAGTTAAATATTTCAAAGCTCGGATTAGCCTATGAGTAATATTGGATACCCATACATTAAAAATGGTCGCAATGAGAAATTCGGAAACATTAATTGTTTTACTAAAAAAGCTTAACTTATTGATTAGAAGACCACATAATTATACGCATTTAGGAGACTTTCACCTTGCAACATTGGGAATTTAAATTTCAATATGTATCAATCACAACAATACAAGGCTAGTTAACACAAATGTTTTGTTTTTGTTGTTTTTAAGAGGAGGGGATCTTCCTTATTTGACATTTTTCGTTTCTTCCATTTAAGAAAAAAACAGAAAGTTGAAGTTCAAATATATTAGCGCATACATTTCGGACTACTAACATTTTAACTTAATTTATCAACAAATGCTCGGTTGGAATTGTTTTAAAACAGCACATGAAAATAAACGGATACAGGTTTTGGTTGTTCAAGCTTCCAGAAACTAACATATATCTTCTTCGATGTTGCAAATATATATTTTATAGTTATTAATGTTTTCAACTCGCCCCCCCCATGCATGCTAACAACATGAGTGGGGCACAGAGCATGCAGAATTTCAGGTTAGCTTCTAACCGCTAAGAGTGAAGAAGCATCAACCTCCAACAACCAAAACATCATGCAGCCAGGTCATTTCAATTAGTTAGTTATTATATGGTTAATCGTTAACACATTCTGTAAAGATACAATAATTCAATAAGGACAGTTTTCCATTCTGCTCAATTCATGAATTTCTAAGATACGCCAGATAGTGGAAACTATCAATAGGTATCTTCTGTGCAGTGGAACACAATCATCCCGTTGAACCCAATTGCTCAAGCATTTGATTTCAGCACCATTGAATCCAATTATTGTGCGCTTAACATAAGAATTTTGCAAAATAATGAGTTGAGAATTCCATATGCAGTAGAATTAAGGCCCCGTGTATACCAAAAACTAAATAACTCTCCGCGCCTTAATTGAATTTAGAGAAGAAGAAAAAGAAAGAATAAAACAAAAGGTACCATTTTCTGGTAACAGCGGTAGTTGCAGCGAGAACAGGTTTGATTTCCTCCTCTTTCTTCGTTTTCTCCTCTCTCAGTGCCGCTCTCTGCATGAACTGCTCAATAATCGAAGAAACAAAGCACGGAACAACAACCATTACTCCCTCGATTAACCAAAAATGAAAACAACAGTGAGAAAAACCCTAATAAACAAGCTCAAATTCAAATCTCCAAAACAATTTAAACAAAAAAAAACAAAACAAAACAAAACAAAGGAGTGCTTGCTATTCCCTATTTTTTACCTTCAAGTTCTTCAACGTGCTCGAAATCTCTCGCCTCGCCATTGCAACTTGCAGCTTCCAACTCTCGCTCCTTTCAAATACTCACTTTTCCCCTTTAAAAAAAAAAGAGTTTTTTTTTCTTCTTAACCTTAACCTAGCTAGGTCCTCGGATTTGTTGCATTTGTTTTGCTGTCTCGTGACGAGAGTCGTCAAGGCTCAAATATCTGGCGAAATGACTTTAATGCCCTTCTCAATTTGAGGTGGGTATATGGATCGTTGTCAGTGGACCGACCCGCCGATTGCTCAATTCGAACAAGTTATGATCTTTTAATTTGTTGATTTGTTTAAATGTAAATTTTTTAGTCAGCTCTGCATAATTGACAAGCTTAACAGGGTCAATCCAAAAGATTTACGAATTAACCGGGAATCACTCTATTATTAATTTATTTGATTCATTTATTTTGCACACAATACCCAACATCTTCTCCCTTCCTTCTCTTGTTTTCTTCAATTTTTTGTTGGTAAGTATTAGTAAAGAGTTGTCATTATCGCTCTTTGAGGACAGTTTTTTTCTTTTTTATTACTTAAATTTTTATTAAATAAAAGACCAAGATCTATTAGATTTTGAGTATAAGTATCTAGATTTGTCATTTTTTATAACGACTTACCTTGTGCTTTTATTTTTCCCTTTGTGGTTATTTAGATCCTCTTGGTTCATGTTATGATTGTTTATTTTGTAGAGTGTTATAGATGACAAAGATAATCAAATTTATGATTAAAAGATATATAATACACTCTTTAAACAACAAAATTTTCTATGTTGGTATTTAATGTGAAAGATTCTTAGACATCGATATTCTTCGAGCAACAAAAAGAGTTACCAATCAAGTTAGTTCAGAATACAAAGTATTTTTGCTTCTTATTTACATTATATCTATTTTTTTTAATTTGCAAGTGCAATTAGGTTTCCCTATTAATAAAATAAAACTATGTTTATCGTAAAAAAGTATAAAAAAAAAAGAGTACCTAACATACAATTTCAGCCCAACAAAGTATTTTCTTTTGGTCAAGATTGAGGATAAATTTTTTGGCCATGTTTCAATTTTTTTCCTTCATAAATTAAGATTGAAAATTTAAAGGCTATTCGTTCAGTACCCAAGTTTTTACAAAAGTACCAATACCTCTTTTTTTATTTAATGACCATGATTTATATTCAGGTATAAAATAATGAATAATTAAAGTTAATGGGGCAAATGACTAATTCTTAGTCATAAATAATTATAAAATACTAATATACTTAATTTGATGGGATATTAGAGTAAGACTTGATTTTAAATTATAATTAAAAATGCCAAAAACTAATAATGCAAGCAGCCCCACAAACTATGTGGTGCACGCATCGACTTAGGTAGTTATTAGTTCATTTATTTTGTTGATCAACCCAATTTAGTCTGCTTAATTTTGATCCTTTGTAAATCGAGTTAGGCGGCATACCCACCTTTATTCTCAAAGAAGAAACAAAAACCAAATTATTGGGCCATTGGTCCATCTAATCTAACAAACTATAAAACAGGCCGGCCCAATCTAATAGTTCCTGTTTGGCCCAATAAGAAAAATGTGAAAATAAAAAGACATGATGTTAATCACTCAAAATGCAAAAGCAGAGAGGACCTAACCTATAAAAACTGGAATTTTTGGTTCATCTAAGGCACCACTTCTCTCACTCCTCACTCTCTGTTCTCTCCATTCTGAGGTTGTTTCCATAAGATTTCAGATCACTCACTCGCAGATTTTGTTTTCCTGTTATTTTTTTTTCCTTTTTAATTTATAATTTTTTTAAAAAGCATTTTTTTTTTCCTAATTAGAAAAAGGGGAAGCTGTTTGGTGGGTGGGTTTTCATGAGATTCATGGGATTCGTTATGGGATTTTGATTATTGTTTGTGGATTGCGTTTTTGAGCCTAATGTGTTTGATCATTTGTTTCTTTTGGTTCAGGAACCGTCTAGTCAGTGGAAATTTCTAGCTGCTGCACCCTTTTATCTATGGTATGTTATTTTCACTAGCTATTTTTGGATCACTGTTTTGTATTTGTAATTTTGCAATCAAGTGTCACTGATTAGCTTGATTGAGTGTCATCAACAAGACTCTGACTGTGTTAACATATTTATTGCTCACTGTTTCTGTGTTTTAACTCTTTTTCTTCTTGTTTTTTTAACTTTGCAGGAGGCTTATATAGATGAGCGAGATGCAACATTTGAACAGATTTATCGTTGTTACCCTGTCTCCTTCATTGAAAAGGTACCATCACTGATTGATTTCACTTGATGCATAAGATACAAGAGGAGATATATCCTTTGGGGTTTATATTTGCACTTGTCATAAGCACTCATTGCACTGCTCAGGAAAAAGCTATTTGGGTCTGCATTTGTGCTCTCTTATTTTTTAACCTTTTATCTTGTCCTTGCATGTGATTCATAATCTCAAAACTGATTCTTTGTTCTCATGATTCTGTGCAGTCAAATCTCGAAAAGGGCGATAAGAGTATGTACTGACAGCTTACATTTTACTTCTTTGGTGCAAAAACATCTATGACATTTTGATATATTTCTTTTGTGCCTGTAAAATTTCTCATGCCAAATTCGTGTTGCCTCCAGTTATCATGCCCCCTTCAGCCCTTGATC
Source organism: Nissolia schottii (assembly GCA_003254905.1). Classification (NCBI taxonomy): domain Eukaryota; kingdom Viridiplantae; phylum Streptophyta; class Magnoliopsida; order Fabales; family Fabaceae; genus Nissolia; species Nissolia schottii. Next base: position 517,821 of record QANU01022113.1, read on the forward strand.
GCCTTGGTAAGTCGTTATTCTGGTTTTTGGCTATTGTTTTTCCCCGTTAATTTTTGGCCCAATCTATACACATTGTGTTTTTCCAGCGTCCTTGCACATAGAGTACCCTATGTTATTTCAACTTAGCAATCCTTCCGCCGGGAGAATTACTCACTGTGGTGTCCTAGAATTCATATCTGATGAAGGGATTATATATCTACCATATTGGGTATGTGATTTTCTTGCCTTCTTTGTTCTGGACTCTTTCGGAACTTGTCTTACTAAACAAAGTTTCCTTTTTTTATGATTTCTGTTGTTCATCAGATGATGGAAAATATGCTCCTGGAAGAGGGAGACTTTGTGTGTGTGAAAAACACCAACCTTGCGAAAGGAACATATGTGAAGCTACAGCCTCACACCAAGGATTTTTTGGATATCTCCAACCCAAAAGCCATGTTAGTATTCTTTTACCATGTCCAGTAATATCTTTGACCGTCAATTGGTTGATGTTTTGATTCTTTTTCCCTTGGTCACTTGCAGCTTAGAGACTTCGCTGAGGAGCTACTCGTGTTTAACAACCGGTGACACTATAATGGTTGCTTACAACAGCAAGAAGTATTACATCGACATCGTTGAAACAAAACCCTCTCCTGCAGTTAGTATAATTGAAACAGACTGTGAAGTTGATTTTGCTCCACCTCTTGATTATAAAGAGCCTGAAAAACAAGCACCATCTGTGCTATCTAACAGGAAACGTCCAGCAGGTTGTCATTCTTTTACCAAAAACTGCTTTGAAGAATTTCCTCGGTTTTCCTTAGTGCATAGCTCTAACAGATTTTAACTCTATTCTCTACATTTCAGTTGAAGATGAGCCAGCAACAAAGGTTGCCCGATTCAGTCCTTTCACTGGTTCTGGAAAACGTTTGGATGGCAAACCCTCAGCACAATCAACTGAGAAAACTCCCTCTACAGAGCTAAAGCAGAAACAGATTGACAATGAAACCAACGGTTCCGATCCTAAATCATCAAGTACTGCTTCACGTAGGGCTGCTGGAAAGCTTGTCTTTGGATCGAATACGACTAATAAACCTGATGTTCAAACACCGCCACCTAAGGTAACTCTTTGCTGTAGTAATCTCTTGTTTGGCTTCCCTCGATATAGGGTTCATTAACACAATTTCGATGCCACATTTTTACCTTTTTGAAATTCCACCTAATCGAATTTTCTCTCGTGCTAGGCTTCTCAGAAAAACAATAGCCAAGAGTCTTCCCAGAAGGAAGAAGCGCCGAAATTCCAAGCTTTCACTGGAAAGAAGTATTCACTAAAAAGTTGATGCTTGCTAGGCTATTTTCCTGTTGGTTTCTTTTGATACAGGGAATAGAGTTGAGCCAGCATGGCTTATAACTTAAGCCTGTTTTCGCTCTTGCATATCTATGTTTCCTTTTGTTGTATATTTTGCTTAGTTAGAAGAACCACTTGAAGCCTTAAATTATCACATCTAAAAATATGAAGAATGTCTCAGTCCATGATAGCAACTACATTTGCTCGTACATGTTATGCCCTTGAGAAGCCAATTATTTTCTCCATGTGTGTCATTCCTTCGTATTTTGTTTGATGCCACAAAGTAGAATTACAACTGTATATCAGGTTATTTATATATAACTATGTATCAAGTACTAAATAACAATTACATTAATCAAAGTCAAAATGCCAAGACAGTGCTGGACACCAATGGTTTCAGAAGGTAGATTGCATAAGTTAAGCTATTACAGATGTTTCAATAGAAACATTCCTAGAATACTTGACACTTTCAGACTTCTCAGCTGCTTCCCACAGTTCTGGAAATGCCTCCTTCATGTTATGTATGCTCTCTAATGCATGATCCACTCCTGCAGTTCGAACAGAAGTACCCACCTGCATCCATGTTGTGAAAAATTCACCTTGTATCATAAATTATGTATAATTATATAATGTGATGCATTCAGTCAAATGTTTCAAATGGTTTCTTGACACAGCTAACACATTCCTAAATTAAGAATGCGAACATGTGATGCATAGACATCTCTAAAGTTCAACAAATGTACAACTTGAAGACTCAAAACGTAAAAAAATTGTAATACTAAATGGATATATCCAAACAAAACCTAAAATAAGTTTCATTCTATGTTCAACATGATTATGTAGTGATTACTTACCAACACAGTGTGAAGACCCAATGATTTGCCCGTCACTAAGTTGCGGATGCTGTCATCAAAGAACAACTGCAAAAAGAGAGAGAAATATATGGTTTCAATCATCAACAATGATAATTGGTATTATGTAAGAGAAATTCTTTGTGGTGATAGCGTTATATTAGATATGTTCTTGAGTACGCACAGAATGACATTTCAGCTTAATAACATAAAACACTATAAAATCCGCATGAGAAGGGTCAAATTATAATTTGAGACAAAAGAGAGAAAAACCTCACTAATAGTTAGGGAAAGGATTAAGGAGATCTTACTGTTCTTTGAGGGTCAATATCTGTCATACTGAAAACCTTTTCAAATGCATCTTGAAAGGGTTTGGTGACAACCGGGGTCTTTGGAAGCACAATATTAGAATCAGGCTTCCTTATGTACTCATAAAAATCAAATATTCCAGCACTATTACTTGGTATGCATTCACTGCGACCTTTATTGTTCAAAGTATCAAAGCTTATAATTCTTTCAAAGCAGTCCTCCAATCCAAGCCTTTGAAGCACTCTTCCAGCATGAGCCTCATCTGAGTTAGTAAAAACCTGCAAAAGAGTTATGATACATATATCATGCTGTAATAGAGAGAATTTTTCTCATGAATCAGGAACTACTTTCACCATTACTTAAGAACAAAGGAACTTACAACTTTTCTAAGAGGCAGGCTTAGCAAGATTCCCTTGAGGATAGGGTCAGGTTTTAGCAAATTATAAGGCAATCTCCCATGAACAAAACTGCTCAATTCATAATATGTAAACTCAGATGCCTATTTCACATGGTTTCCAACTCGATCAAAATAGATGGCCAAATAAAAGAGGTGGACAAATATGTAAAGACAAATTACCTGTGAAAGTCATCATAGTCAAAGTCATATCCAATTGCCTGGTGTGAGAGGAAAAGAAACAAAATGATGCGATTTGTTCACCATGGCATATAAATGTAAACATAAACATCTAAATAAACAAAAAGGCCTAATGGAAGGTTAATCAAATGGTACCTTGAGACCAGCCATTGTTGTCCCATAATATTTATATAATGAAAAGCACAATTCAGGAACTTTAGCCTCCTCTATCCCAAGCTTTTGAATCATGCACTCTGCAGAATACATCCATTAAACAACCATGAATTCAGATTCAATACTAGAAATCACATCCTTATGGTTCCCCAAATTTGGCCAAGTCATTTTACCTTGAATGTTTTTAGACACGTGTGCTGACAATCCAGAGCTAAAAGGATAAAGGGTGTCATCAAGATCTGAAAACAACTAAAAACAAGTTATTAAAAGCTAAGATCATAAGATCAAGTGTAGTATCAATGGACAACAAAGAATGGCTAACATCATAAGATCAAGTGTAAAGGGATAACAAAGAATGTAAAGGCTTACCAAATAGAAGACAATCGTATTTCGCCTTAGAAGCTTCCTGGAACTGATCCACGTTTTCCATATTAGAATCTAGTAGGCCTAAACTACAAGCAGAAGGAAGAAAGAAAGTGAGAAGAAAAAGAATGAAACAAGCATTAACTGTAATGCAGGATGGAATAGAGAAATGGAACTGCAAGGGCGGTTTAATATATAGAGAAATGAATGAATGGTTGAGTTTTGAGATTCTGTCACTGCTTGAGGGAAGAAACAGAAAAGCTGATACCATAGCCTTTTGACTTTTGACACGTTGTCCAATCTTATCTTGACACGTTGCACTCTTCATCTTTTGGCACCTACCACTTGCCCCTTTACTTTCTTCTTACGCGGCAACGTTCACCGCAGGGAATTGATTCTCCTATCAAATCAAGTAAATACATGTAACCACTACACAGCATTTTGATTTTATTTTCGATTTTAGACAGTAACCCATGTGAATGCATAGCTGCAGCATAAATGTATTATTATAACCATATGATATCAGGTTCAAAATGCAGACTGAATTAAAGGAAAGTTGGGGGAGTGTTAGCTAAGTTTGTCGGTGCTCTTGTTTTATTATTAAGGAAGAAAAGTACTCCAGATTTGTGTGGTTTGATTTATGTACCATTGATTGAATGATATGATTTAGTTTAAATTTAATTAACACTAGTGTTTTTTTGTATCAAGCAAGCAATGTGATGTCTCTAACTGGATCTCTAATCCATGTCAGTCAAATTTAACACTACTCTTGAAATTGTTTGTTTATGCCATAGCAAGCCAAAGCTTGATGGTGAAATGTAACGTATTTTTCAGCTCTGAAAGGTGCAGAGCATTCTTTTAGGACTGAAAGGTGATTTGGTGTATTTTTATTATTTTTGTCTGCTGCTGAAGTGTAATTCACTAATTTTAGAATTTTTACTCCTTTTATTTTTATTTTTACTATTTGCAAAAAAAAAATTCTCTTTTTATATGAATGCAAAGAAATTCAGTTTCTTTTTTGAAAAAATTACGAATTATGATAGTAAGCTTTTTTATGATGCAAATTGGAAATGAAAACCATTTTTTTTTTTAAGGATAAACTTTATTTTGCCAGCAAATGAATGAGTCAGGTTGGGAAGCCACAAGTATTCCAAATCTTAAACCAACAAGCAAGCCGCAATTTTGTTAATAAATATAAGAATTGTATTAATAAATATCTTACATGTATTGATTAACAAATATAAGTACCCTTAATCAACTGTATTTATATCTCCCAAACTTTGCTATGAATGTATCTAAATATGACGTATTAAACTTATCGGCTCTAGCATGGAAGACCCTCCTCCTAGGATCCTTGCTTGAATGTATTATAATTGGGGGGTTCACCAGTAGTAGACTCAAATGGCCTCTCACCTAAAACTCTAACCAAGTCATCCCTGTACAGCACTTCCTTATGTAGCAGCAACTCAGCAATCTGAGCCACTTGATCCTTGTGTTCCTCAATAAGCCGCAGGGTGCGCTCATACGCTTTGCCGACCCATTCTCGAACCTCGGCGTCGATGAGAGCGGCCGTGTGGCTGCTGTATGGCTTGGTAAAGGAGTCCCCTGCTGCAGCTCTTTGAGGGAATGACAGCAGACCAACTTTGGAGCTGAATCCATACACTGCCACTTGCTCATACGTCATCTTGGTCACTTTCTCCAAGTCGTTTTGTGCTCCTGTTGAGATCTTCCCAATCAGAACCTGCACTTGGAAGAAACCAAACCATCATTAGTCTCATGCATGCTTTGGAAAACAAAACATCTCATATGAAGAAACCAACTATAGCCTATAGAGGTAAATTCTTAGATGTTCCATATCAATTGAAAAAAAAAGGTGATGCTAATTCAACTCAACTTATTGTATTAAGAAGATGAAATTTAATATGGCTTTTCTTTTAACGTCACTACCTACTACCCAGAATAAATATATAAAACAACAAATAGAGGTACGAATATTCCTTTGTACATTAACTTAACATATTTCACTTCTAAAGCAAAAGGGGAATAAGAGAAGAAACTACCTGCTCAGCAGCCCTACCACCAAGACTCCCACAAATATCATCAAAAAGCTGCTCCTTTGTCATTAAGAGGTTATCACTTGGAACATACTGAGCAAACCCAAGAGCTGCTGTACCGCGAGGAACTATAGTTACTTTCAATAACGGTTGAGCATGTTCCAAGAACCAAGACGCAACGACATGGCCAGATTCATGGTAGGCAATAGTCCGCCTTTCCAGCTTGTTTACTACCTGGTTCGGAAACACACACACACACACACATATATATAGGTGTTAAAGGGGAGTTCCATTCCAATAAAAAAATTTCATTCGGATGTATGGAAATACACATACAACAACAACTAAGCCTTGTCCCAGTGGGGTCAGCTACAAGGATCAAACAACGCCATAATGTTTTGTCTTGAATCATGTTGGCATTCAAGCCATTTTACAATAACGTGTATGGAAATAAACATGTTACAGTAAAATTTGTCTATGCTGCTTACCGCTAATATAGTACTAAAACATCATTCATGCTCACAATGATGATAGCTAAAAAAAATATTAGAAGAATGAAAAAAGTTGAGTGTCCTTATGATATGCAGAATTTTCATGAACTACAACAAAAACACCCCACCCCATTTCCTAAACCATTCCAAATTCCCTTAGTAACATTGAAATTTAAAAATACCAACCATGTTCTTCTTCTCCAAGCCACCAATGATCCTGTCAATAGCTGCCTGAAAATGTTCCATAGTGACTCGGGTTTTCCCACTTCTTGCAGCAATCAGCGCAGCTTCGTTGCAAACATTGGCAATGTCTGCTCCAGCAAATCCAGGAGTAAGGGCTGCAATCCTTTGTGAATAATATGAAGGTTCATGGTCAAGTTTGATTTTATTCAAGTAGATTTGAAATATCTGATCACGGCCTTTAATGTCAGGCCTATCAATGCTAATCTGGCGATCGAATCGGCCAGGCCTAAGTAGTGCTTTGTCCAAGATATCAGGTCTATTTGTGCCAGCAAGCACAACAATTCCAGAAGTGGTTCCAAAACCGTCCATCTCCACCAACAACTGGTTTAAAGTGCTTTCACGCTCATCACTGGCACCAGAGAAGCCTCCACGCCCCCTTGCTCGACCAACTGCATCAATCTCATCGATAAATATTATGCTCGGAGCGCACTTCCTTGCTTCCTGAAACAGGTTTCTCACCCTGGAAGGTCCAACACCAACAAACATTTCAAGGAAATCAGAACCAGATATAGAGAGAAAAGGCACACCAGATTCCCCTGCAGTTGCTTTTGCCAAGAGAGTTTTCCCTGTGCCCGGAGGCCCAACCAGAAGAGCGCCTCTCGGAATCTTTGCCCCTAGTTCTTCATATTTCTTCGGATTCTTGAGAAAGTGAACAAACTCCATGATTTCTTGCTTTGCCTCATCACAGCCAGCAACATCTTTAAAGAAGACCTGAACAAGTATGGATAGACGTATATAGGAAAAAAAAGAAGATTGACTCTCAAATGAATTCATTGCTAAGTTATGCACCAGTAGTAGCACTCGTCCAGGGAAATGTTGCTAAGAACTGATACTTAAAGTCAACAACCATCTTATTTACAGAGGAAAAAAGAGAGTTCCAACCTTGTTTTTTGCATGTTTATCTACTTTAGTAATATGTGCTTTTCCCATGTTGAAAAATCCACGAGCGCCCATGCTGTTACCCCCGCCAACACCAAATCCACCTTGCATTCTCCTTCCCGTATACATGAGATATCCAAAAAGCAACAGTGTTGGAACAAGTCTCAACAACTCTTGGTACCAGAAAAATTCGGAAGCATATGTAACAGGAACATAATCGTGAGGGTCAATGTTGAGTGCTTCCTGTGCTTCCTCTAACTTGTCCTCAAACGACTCAACGCTTCCAATAATGAAATAGTATTTGTATTGGCCACCACTTTCGATCGTTGCGGGGAGGGTACCTCTGTCAAAATCACCTCCTTCTGTTTCTTTATGGGGAGAGTCCCTTACATATACTTTGGCAACTGACTTATTTGAAACAACGATGTGGTCTACTAATCCTGGTTCCAAAAGCTTATTTTTAAACTCCTGGAAACTAATCTGCAAATCATCAAATTCTGATCCACGTTAGGAAGAGATAATTGAGAAAAATAAAACCATAAAAATTTGGACACAAATGAAGAGGTATCTCATTGCCAATAGTCACATTATTGTTCGGTTCATGGTCTAATTATCGAGCAAGGACAGCCAGTGAACAAATAAGAATCAATTTAATCGGTATAAACACAATGAGTCGTAAGGAAATCTCAGTGACACAATAACTTGACCAAAAGAAACGTTTACTATGAGTAACATGAGTCAAAAGTTTACCAATTAATTGAGCTGAATATGAAAGAGAAAAGGCCGAAATGTGGAAAGATTGAAAAGGAAAAAAAGAATCAATTGCAAACGGAGAAGAAAGGGACTTACAGAGATATACATGAACAAGTATTAGGCGATGGTCTTTCGTCCACCAAACATAATATAGCAGAGTCCTAGATACATAACCACACTTGAATCTGATTTTTCATAATCTCTTTTTCTGTTTCCATTCTCTTCCATTCAATCCAAACAACAGTAGGAAGCATAAATTCACAAATTCATAGTTCAAACCGAAACAAATTACAAGCCGTTGTGGTCAGTGAACCCTGGTAGTTATGGTTTGGAGACATGCTTACCTTGTGCAGCTCGTGATCAGGTGAAGGAGCGGATGAAAGAAATATCAACATCATCAACAAAGGCGTGACAAACTTGTGAAGTTGTCTCTTGAAATTTTCTTCATTGTCTGTTTTCTTGTTTGTGTTTGTGTTGGATTCATCTGCAAATTAAAATTAAGATGATTTCAAGTGGTAATGTTGTGAGTAGTTCTGGAAAGCAGATACATGACCAAAGGAAGAAAAATTGAGAGAAATTAATCACCGCAGTCCAACAAGAGTGAAGATCTCATTTGTACTCAGGCCAAGTGAGTACAAATGACACAACTCATAAAGAAAATTGAACAGAAATTTTTACTTCTTACCTTTAGACTCAGATTTTTGCTGATCTTCTTTTGGAATTTCTTTCTTGCCGTTGGGGTAGAAGTTCTCATAATCTGCCAGACAATTTTAACAATGAATTGTGAGCACAGCCAAATTAAATTAAACATTAATTCACACTTACTCTTTTTCTCAGGGGCACCACTGCAAAACAGCCTCGGGTGCTTGTGACAAGGAAATCCTCCGAGTGAAGCAACATATGCATAACACTTCCAAACCCCTTCACACGTGTTGCTTCGTAGCTCCCTCGGAAGGCTGGTCGCACGCGCACCTCTTCCATTGCGTGGTTGCAACAAATTCTATATGATATGATATGCATCCTTTTTTCTTGTTATTGTTATGAAATAATTCAATGATACCGAACAAGTACAAACACGCTTCAATTCAAAAAGAGACAAAGGGAAGGGCTCACTTTAGCGCGGGAATAACGCGACAGCGAGTGGCCAATCCTTGAAACAATCATCCTCCTTTTATCGCCTCTCTGCCTTGTTCAAAAATAAATTAAGGAAAAGAAATGAAGAGAGAATTGGAACAGAATGAATTATCTTTAAGCTAACAATGTTTGAACATGATGATGTTCTCGTCGTCTTAAGGAGAGATTGTAAATGTTGTCAGGTGAGGGACATAACTCTCAGGATTCATGGTTTTTTTTTTTTTTGTTTTTTTTGGGAGAGTTTATTTTTGGAAAGCATTGCGTTCATTCAATTTGCAGGGGAGATGGAGAACAAGAAGGAAACGAGAATTTATAGGTTTCATTCTTTTTCTAATTTTTTTGAGTGGGCTTGGGCAGGCCCAATTAAAAGAGCAGCCCTCTTTCTAAGGTTCATGTTAATTTGGATTACTAGTTTGCTTAGCGATAATTAAAATATCAAAATGGCTTCTCTAAAATGTAGGTTGCATTTTAGAGGTTAAAGTGCATATATGGATATTAGTGATGGATTATTAAAGAGACATGATAATTTTTTTTAATTAAAATTATTTCAAAAATAATTATGTGCATTTATTAACACCATTGATTATATTTTAATAGTAAAGACGTGTGTACTAAAACTTGCACTTTTGGAGGAGTGCATTCCTTAAAATACAAATACATGGGACAGATGCATGAAATACAAGACTAAAAGTCATTCTTGTATTCGATTTAGTAATGATATACAATACACAATTTATTGTATTTATATTACATTTGATTTCGTGATGATAAAACATAAAAATATGACAAATATATTTGACACACTACTTTTTTTTAATATTTTTCTCTCTCTCTTTTTGACATGGTGTATGGTGTGACTATATTTTCTAGTATACAAATATCATTTGCAAGTAATAATTTCTATATATCTTGTGAGAGGTGTTTTAAGTGATTGAGATTATAAGGTATACCAATAAAACACATTCTATTTAATGTTGGCACAAGGGGCGGTGAGTGAGGGAGCGCGCGCAACTTCAAATCCGAAACTCAAGAAAGGTACCTTGTTTATCATCTCGGTTGGCGCCACGTTTCAAGAAAGTGCAGCTTAGGTGTCACTACCACCACCACAACTAATTAGCATTCGGTAGCGTCTTCCAGAACAAGCCACACACGCACACGCCCATAAATAAAATAAACAAAAATTTTATTTATACATCAATTTTAATGTAAATATTAAATTTCTCATTTCATACACATATCATGAGACTCATAATGTTAATGTGAGTCTCATAATAAAAGTGTAAAGAGAGAGTTTGTATTTACACTAAAATTTATGTACCAATATCACTGCTCTAAAATAAATTTATATAAAATATACAATTTTTTTTCTCATTTTGGCGTTTGAAAATTGCTTAATGGATAAAGCACAGGTGTGAGGTGTCTTTAGCTTTGGCACCAATTAGGTAGCTCCAACCCTCTGCTACTATATATAAATAAATAGAATTATAAATCACTTTCATTATTAAAACACCAATTCCTTCCACTTGTTTCCTCCACTCTTGTCCATTCCCCACTTTCTCTCTCACATAATTCTTCTTTTCTATTTTCAAAGGTAAAAATAGCGCACACACTTTGTTTGCATGATGAGCGCTGGCGTTGATACTGAAGATCAGATGAACGGCGGCTGTTCCACGCCGAAGCGGTGGGAGTGCCGGATACACACGGCGCTGGTGCCGCCGCCGCCGCCGAAGAAGAAGAGGAAGAAGGCTTTCTTATTGGGGAGGAAACGGGACCCACCAAAGAGTGGGTATTTCCAGCCACCTGATCTTGAGGAGTTCTTCTTTGCTATGCCGACAACTCCAAACTAACTAGAAACTTACCTGTACTTAAAATTACTCAAATAGCCTTTAGTCATAGCGATGCAGTACTACTTCACTGGCGTCTTAATTTTGCGTCGCAATCTCTTTCATGTTTTGATACATCATGCTAGTTAATTAATCTCTTATGGTGTGTGTGTGTGTATAGTAAGTTAATGATGTTGCTCTTGCTGGTGTAGCTTATCTAGTTTGTTAATATTAACCAAACCTTAGTTTTTCCTTATTTCTCGCTTGAAGTTTTGGTTGCCCGGTACTATTACTACGATTGCAAACGCAGCAGATAGATTCTGAGGTGGTTGTAATTTCAACTTTAATTAGTTTATGGATTATTTGCTGAATTTCAACTTTCATTATATTTTGAGGAGTAAAATGAGCGAGGGTTAGGGTTTAGGTTTCTTCATCAAATTGCGAGGATAACTTCAGGGCACAAATGTTTCTTTTAACAATAATGGATTCTTTCGTCTCAAAATTAATTATGTTTCTTCACGTGAATGTGAAGAGATAAAAGGCAAATATTTAAATTAGATCTTATCAATTTTCAAAAAGTTTTATTTATTTGAAAATTTCGTGTCTATATTTTTTTTCACATTATTAAGGCTTCGAGGGCTATCCATTTAAAAATTTTAATTTTGTCATTAAATAATATTGAACTATTAAGATAGAATTATTTTTTATTATTTATATTTATTATATTTATTTTATTTTTTAAGAGTAACTTAACGATATATTTATTAAACATCATTTTTATACTTTCTATTTTTTGACAATCATTTTTTTATTATTTTATAAAAAAATAGCTTTTAGAGAGTCAAAACTTAACTTTTGAAAAATTATAATTTTACTAAACTGAACTTGATTAATTTTAATATAACATAATTTTTTGGCCAAAATGCACTAGCGCCCACAAGTACGTGGTTGACATTTGACTTAAGAAATGAAGAACTTCTAGAACCATGGATATCTGTTGGGGGGTTATAACATATGTATGGATACAGCTTATATTGTAGCCCAAAACATGCGTCAAAATCGAATTTACATTTGTAGGAGTGAAAAATTCTAAAATTGCCTTACACTATAGGAGACAATTTCAGGAATGCAGTAAAGTGAAGCAGCAGGAGCAGAGCAGTGCATGCAGCGGAGAAGCAGGGCGGTGCGTCAGCCAACGCTTTGAAATTGCCAAAGATGGTGGCAATTTCAGCCCCCTGCTGAAACGCCCCCTCGTGCATGGTACCAAGGAGAAAAATGGCATGCAAGGAAGCTTGAATGCATTACTGAAAATGCATCTCAAAATACTAACTCCTCACTTCACTATAAATACCAACTCCTTCATACACTTCACTTCACTTCTCAGCCATCCTAACTCCTCCATCTTTCATCAAATTTTTTCATACACTTCACTTCACTTCTTAGTTAGCCATCGTTCAAATTTTTTCAATTCACTTTTGTTCAGTGACTCCTCTATTTTTTCACTTCAGTCCTAATTCTATGTAGTTATAATTTTTCTTTGTACTACAGTGCAGCCAGTGCTTATTTTTTTATTTAAGTTCTAAAACTTTTCATTTCAAACAAGTTATAACAAAGAAAATGTTTATATGTATTTAAGAAAAATAATATTACGATGGTGAGACCTTGAAAAGAAGACGATACTATAAATTCGTTGTTACACATCTCAGAAAAAAAATCTTTCAGAATGATTAGGTTTATATTTATCTTATATAGTCATTATTAATGTTACATTTGATTGGTCATGTGTATATTCATGTCTATATTCAAACATATTTTATTGTTATATTGAAACATAGTCGTAAAAAAGTGAGACACAAAGTATGCTCTACACTTGCCTTAGTAAGAGGATCTTGTGTAATACCAGAAATGTGTAATAGCTTTAACAAAAAATTAAATAAACGCAATAAAATATAGTTTTTATTTGTTTATTTTTTAATGTTAATCATTATTGTTACAGAATGAGCGACGGTTGCGGACTAGACACGGGGTTATTAAGCCATCAATCCCCTTATACGGCCGTATTTGGAAAATGCAGATTTGTTACAAGCATCCTTGTTACCCAAAATTAGAGTGAACCAAGGACTTATTTCCGCGCTTATTGAGCGATGGATGCTAGAAACCCACATGTTTCATCTTCCACATGGTAAGTGTGCGATCACATTAGAGGGTGTGAACATGATATTTGGGATTGCAGTGAGGGTGAAGTTGTAACCGCTTCGGAGATTGTATTATTAGAACCAAGTCTTGTAAATCTATGTCAGAAACTTGTTGGAGTTACACTTGGTCCCAATGACATATACAAAGCATTCATTAATTTGGTGTGACTAAACAATAATTTTGGAACCGTTATCCGCAACGATATTAATGAGCATGACATGCAGCAAATAGTGACATGGCATGCATGCGGATATATTTTGCAGTTGTTTGACAATATTTTGTTTTGTGATAAGCATGGTAACTGGATCCATTCGAAGTACTTAGCTATTCATTGAGATCTGGGTGGCCTAGGAAAATACAGTTAGGGTCCAACTATTCTTACCATGCTTTAGAGATCTTTATGTCGTGCTACATGCACAAATTATAAAGGAATAAGCGGTTGCATGATGCTTCTTCAAGTGTGGTCATTTTATAGATTTCCTATACTTACACCCAATCCACGTGACCCAAACCAGTTCCATTTTTCCCTTGCGGCAAGGTAATAGTTTATTAAGTTGACAGTTGCAATGTTTATCATTACTTTAATAGAACCATTTTTTTAATTATTATTAACTTAATTAATATAATATATTGCAAATGGGTTGATCATCTGTATATTCCCAGTGTCCATAATATTACCGTAAAAGAATGCAGAAAAGTCATAGACGACATGGCCCTAGATGCGGTATAGATTAACTAGTTAAAATATTATAAATAGTTGTGTTTTGTTAATATCCCACCCACTGTAATTAATTATTTTTGTATGCAGTTTATATGGCAGCCATATTGTGAACCCCAGGTTGTTGCAGTTAGGGTGTTCATGGGTCGGGTTGGCTTATACCCGAACCCGACCTTATATTTAGACCGGGCTAATTCTGAGGACCCGGACCTGACCCTAAACTCGATAGGCCCGATCATCTTCGAGCCGAGTTAAAACTCAGGTTTGGACCGAGCCAAAATGTTTGATTCTATATTTCCTAAGGCCATTTTTTATTGTAAAATAAAACCCTCGCAGTCAAAAACCAATTCAAGAAAATTATGTGCAAAATACAAGCACCTGTGGTTGCTATATATCACTATGAACAGACAAAATGCACATCACAAAATTAAAAGCATGCAAAAGAATAAAAATCAACTCCAAACTATAATAGATTTGCAATAAAGTTAACTACAATAGATTTGCAATCATGGGATAGGATGGGATTGCAAGAATCCAATTCCTTTCATTCTTGTGATTTCTCATAATGGGATGGGAAGGAAAAAAAATAAAAAATGCATAATAGTATAGCATACGGACCATCGGGCCGGGCCTGGTGGCCCGAGGCTAAACCTGAACCCCTATATGAATTAAAATCGATTTTTTAGAGTTTTTTTTTAAATCAGACCTGATTAAAATGGGCTCGATTCAACCCAAATGCTTCAAGCTGATTCGGGTTGGCGGGCCAGACCAGGTTATGAACACCCCTAGCTGCAGTCATCCCAGGGAAAGTGAGGAATAAATGGGGTACATGGTTAGTAGTATGTCCACTAATATGCTTTGAGATTGTTGAGTGGCATGCAGCTGATCACATACTCTGCCAATTTGGTCTGGTTCAGATGGTGCCAGTTGAGCCTAGCTACAACATTCTGGGTCGCGCTCATAATCTTGATTTGAGGGGAAATCTACAAGCATTGACGTGTATAAACTGGGTGCAAAGGCATCATCAGTGGATTCAGATGTTGGACAGACGTGTGGCACTGGTCACTGAGAGACTTATTACTTATAGACCAATCGTGCAGTATTAATAGTGGTATTTGGATAATGATCGTAGATTTCTTAAGGAAATACACGATCATCAACAACTACCTGATATTTGGCTACAATACTATCCTTCGCCACCGCATGATAATTTGCCCGAGTCCCCACCACATGGATTTGATGATGCGCATCCGCATGGTTTGTACGTTCCGCCTCCCCAACAAGGATTTTTTGCTCCGTCTCTGCAGTCTGATTTCTATGCTTCAGTTCCCCAGACTAATTTGTATAATCCGCCTCCCCAACCTGGTTTCTATGCTTGGCTAGATGAACAAATGGCTCAATAATTGCACGAAATTGATGAGAACTTTGAATTGTTTAACCCTGGCCCCTCGTCGTCACAATATCCTCAAAATGCAGCTGATGAAGTTGAAGTAACTCCATACCCAATTAAAGTTAAAGTCACTCTACCTTCATACAGACCTGACACAAGATCTCTTCTTCTTGGTGAAGGGTACAGTGAGCAACAGTCGTAGAGTAGAAGGTCCTTCCATGTAGGATCTTCTTCAAGATCTAGTGAGCCACATGTACGATCACCAAAAAGATCAGTTAACATAGATCGTGTGGCAGTGGGTAGAAGTGTTTCTGAGCCGTCAGGTTTTGGCATTGGGGTTAGGGTACCATTTAATCTAAATGTGATGCCAGATGATGTATCATATGATGACAATGACAACATGAATGATGCAAATTCGAAGCAACCATCACCTAGATCTAGTAGAAAGGAAAACCTATTTACGAGGGGGGTTCGAGGAGTGCAGAGACGAGAGCAAAAGTTAATGGGGCGTCAAGGTAATGACAATGGAGCTAGTACCAGTAGCGCAGTTGAGCAGAGGTATGATCTTCGAGACCGTGAAAATATTAGGGCTATATACACCCCTACAGAGGCACCTAGGCCCACAAGTCAATCCCAAGATTTTCTAGGCCAAAGATGAATGTACATGTACCTGTTTGAATTGACCAGATCCATTCTTCTTCTTCTTCTTCTTAATATTATTATTATTATTATTATTATCATTATTATTATTACTATTATTATCATAAACTCATAAACCCTAACCCTAAATACTAAGCCCATAACATAAACCCAAAATCCTAAACCTTAAACCCTAATCCATACTCCTTAACCTTAAACCTTAAACCCTAAACACTAACCTTCAATCCTACACACTAAACCCTTAACCCTAAACATAAACTCTAACCCCTCAACCCTAATCCCTAAGCCATAGACCCTACATCCTAAACTCTAAATCCTAAACATTAAACACTAACCCTAAACCTTAAACCCTAAATCTTACATCTTAAACCCTAAACATTAAACCCTAATCTTTAATCTCTAACCTTAAACCATAAACCCTATATATTAAACCCTAAACCTAAACCCTAAACCTAAACCATAAACATTAAACCCTAAACCTAAACCATAAACATTAAACCCTAAACCCTAAACCCTAAATCATAAACCTAAACCCTAAACACGGGTGTAACCCAAAACAATGTTCATATGGGTGTTAGGCATAATAACACATTTCACATAGGTGTTAAGCAAATCAATCTTCACAATAACATGTTTCACATAGAATTTTTACATAGAAAAATATTTATCATGTGACAATAATAATGTTCTACGTCTGGTGAATTGGCCCGTACTAGTGTGTGAACAATGACACTGTTGTGACCTGTTTCATGACAAAGTTTACGTCTTTGTCGCCGTCTCTCTGTAGAATCCATTTTGTTTGGAAAACAAGTAGATTTCAATCGACCTGGTTTGCTGCGCTTCAAACTTTCGTCTGGAATAACGATCGGAAATGTGACTCGAGGCCACGTTGATTTGTGGCAAACAACCTGAAAATCTTGCTCGTACACCTCGTAGAGGTTGTCCATGGTGTAAACACAGCCGACATATGCCCGCCAGACAAGACTCGCAGTGTCGCA
The DNA here is from genome assembly GCA_003254905.1 of Nissolia schottii. Classification (NCBI taxonomy): domain Eukaryota; kingdom Viridiplantae; phylum Streptophyta; class Magnoliopsida; order Fabales; family Fabaceae; genus Nissolia; species Nissolia schottii. Next base: position 534,752 of record QANU01022113.1, read on the forward strand.
GCATGTCATTACATGAACACACGAAAACTGAAATCTTTGAAAAGTGCCACAGTTACAGTATGTCCTCCTTATATCAACTTTGAACTGATTGCCTGATGATAAATCCTTGCAATGGAACGCTTGCGAAACTCTTGAAAATTCGTGAACCTGCAACACACAATCATGAACTTCATAACAAAAATCTATAACTTGTAAAAATGGATTACTGTTGCATAAAGGTGAGTATAACCTGTAACATCCCTTGTTTGTGTCATAATTTTTTGCAGTATTTCAGTCAAAAACTCTGAGTATTTGTGACCTGCATTCTTTTAAGCACGTGCATTTTTCGCGTTTGTAACAAACAAGGCAAACGACTTGAAATATGTCTCTTACACTAACCCGTTATCGAAAAATTGCAAGCTTTTAGAAATTTGGAGTTCATTAACTTGGCTAGATTTTTCGTCACATGGGAGCAACGACTTGTCATAACGCTTCATTTGGAGTTAATTAACTTGGCTAGAAATTTAAAGACACAAATCCATTTTTCTCTAGGGATCTTGTCAATCCAAGCGGCATACGCTTCATTATGTTGTCGCAACTTTTCATAACGACTATTGTATTGCTCTACTGTGCTCGAATACCCTGTAAAAGAAATGTCCAAGAACTCATACTGAAATATTATAATAAATATTTGTATGCAAAACTGTAACATACGCAGTAAAAAAATGTAACTTACTAATAGTCTTCACAAGTTTTTTCATGAACTTCACTTTGAAGTGTCTAGCGAAATTCAGTGCAATATGTCTGATACAGTACAAATGATATGCCTACAAACCACTCATTCATCATACGGCGGACTTTATAGACTCGTGCCGATCAGATATCAAGCCAATTTGACGTCCCTCTGGTAACAATTGCCACAAATGTTGCAAGAAAAAATATCATGCATCTCCTGTTTCACCCTCGACAATCGCAAATGCAATGGGAACAATTGCTTGATTACCATCTTGTGTTGATACCATCAACAAAACACCCTTGCATTTTTCATACAACTGTGTTCCATCCACTTAGATCATAGGCTTGCAGTAATTGAATGCGTTAATACAAGGGTCAAAACCCCAAAACGCACGTCTAAAAGTTAAAACATCTGTCCTAATAGATCCATCGGCGTTGTAAGCTTCAGCAGTATCAACTTCATATGGGCATGAATTATTAAAATGTTGTGATGCAATCAGCCAATATGGCAAGTCATTGTAGGATTGTTCCCAATTGTCGTAGACTTGTGCAATTGCATTTTGCTTTGCAAGCCAAGCTTTTCTATACGATGGCCAATATCCTTCATGGACCATAACAGTTGCTTGAATGGACTTTATAGGCATTGTTGACTTCGCCCTTATTTGTGCCAAAATCATGCCAGCAATCTTGAAAGAATTCAACTTTGAGTAGTCGCGTGTAAGCCGCGTAGCAAGGCAAGTGTGAGGGTCATTGTATTTTGTGACCTCCCAATAGCAACTATTTTTTTTAGTGAGGCCCTAATAAGTCATTCACATCCTTAGCCAAAGTTCTTGCATTTGCAAAAGTACGTCGTTGGTTCAAACTCTTTAATTTTGTAATCAACCCCAATACGCAAGTAATGGCTTGCAACAACTTCTTTGATTATATCCTTATCAGCAAAATATTTTCCTATGTACAGATCATTACCTACAAAATAATCGTCATGCAAATCTCCAAAATCAGATGCACGCATCCCCTCAACATTAAAGGTGTGCAAGAAAGCTGGTGGATCATCCGATTGTGCATTTCCTTTGTCATCTTTATCAACAATTGAATCATTAATTAATTAAATGTATAACAAACAATTAAATTATTATTCTAGTCAACAGATTTGCAGCTCTGATATGCAAGATCCTCATCACAAGGCAAGCATATAGCATACTTTACATATCTGTCAATGTACATAATTAATTTAAGATATAATTAATTTAAGCATAGACTGACATATTTTCACTTTAACTGACTTGACATTAATTTATCAATGATTAATTAAAAAAACCCAATACTCAAATGTAATTACAATTAGAATTATTATTGTAGTTTATTTTGCTACTAAACTACAATTTCTAGTCAACAGATTTGCATACGCAAGATCCTCAGCACGAGGCAAGTATAGAGCATACTTTGCATATATGTCAGTGTACATAATTAATTTAAGATATAATATTATTTGATCCAATTAGTACAACATATTTCCATTTTGGTTTAACTGACTTGACATTAAATTATAAACACTTAATTATATAATCCCAACAATTAAGTGTAACTACAATTACAATTATTATCCTAGTTTATTATGCTACTAAATTTATATAACAATACCTGAATCATCGTCCGTTCCATAGCCTTCAAAAATGTCACTTTCGTGCTCGTTCCAGCTTCCATCGTTCAGTAATGCTGCCTCAACTTCTTGTTGATGCACTTCGTTTGAACTTGGACCAACACCTAAATCAACGTTCGCAGATACCTCCTCGAAGTTCACATATCAATGCTACTCATATGTGTTTTATATTTTTCGTATAAATAAAACATCTGTTGCGCTTGAGTATCATTTGATATCGTCATAGGTCGATATTTTATCAACTCATTCATGAAAGACAATGGGGCTTTATATCTTATTCTGGCCACATTCTTTCGAAAATGAGAAGATATTACACCACAAAGATCTGCGAATGACATGGACGACCAAATTGCAGTAAACTCTTAATCATGTGAACTAATAAACTCAACACCCTCAACATTATTCTTTTGCACCAAACTATTATAAAAAAATAAATGCAGCAACACTTCCCCTATCCATTTTTTTGTATCAAAACAAAAACACAAACACCTTAAGAAAAATAAGAGGATCAAAAAAAGAAGAATAGATATAAGAGAAGTGAGGATGAAAATGAAAATAATGAGAGAATGGTGAAGAGGAAGAAGAAGAATGGGAGAATTGTGAAGAGCTCCAAGCCCCCTCCCATTTTGTAGTTGAACTCTGAGCTCTTCTCAATGCATTTTCGTTTAGTCAAAATTTTGATTGAGGGGAATCTGAAATCGCCATCCTCCTAGGCGATTTCAACCATGTCAATCCTGAAATCGCCATAGGCGATTTCAACCCCATTTTTTAAAAAATAAAAATAATTTTTCAGGATATTGGAATCGTCATTGCTTGTGGTGATTTCAGTACCGTCATTCACACGTTTGTAAAAAATTTACCAAAAACATATTACAAATACACATTTATATTCAAAGCATATATATGTAAAAATTCCTCTGTGGGGATTATTTGTTAAAAGCTTATGAACTTTTTTCCCCTTTTTTTATTAATTTCTTTTTTATCTATAAATTTTTATCATGAGATTTTTTCCTTGGGCTGTGTTTACCAAAAAAAAGACTTTTTAACAAGGAACCTTGTGGACAATGGTGGTCTTATATATGGGCCTAAACCATGGTGGGCTTATAAATGGGCTTAAACTGTAATGGACACGTTACAACTCTTACGGGCCGTTGGCATGGAAATTTCTTAGAATTAAGTGGAAAAAGTATTCTGGCAAAAACAAATGGGAAAAAGTTTTGACCCAAAAAAACGCGGGAGAAAGGCGTTGACCAAAATTGGCAATACCAAAAGTCAGCAAAATGTCTTTCTTGAAAATTGGAAAGAAGGAAAAAGGTCCAAAATTGTGCACCTCTTGTTCCTAATGCAAATAGTCAGCATCTTCCACAGTTCCATTGTCCTCATAAACATAAACACTACCAACAAAGTTCAGCATACTTTAGCATGCTCAGTAGATGATTAAGTTTTTTAAGTATTTGATTAGAGGTCAATTCTTGATGGTGGATATGAAAAAGACTTTACTAAAAAAGATATATCCACATTGATGATCTCAAAATTTTGAAGAGAAATTAGTTGTTATTGATGACAAATTTCTCCTTGACCCAAAATAAAATTGTCCTCATAAATGGGGCTTCGTCAGGGTGCCAAATCCCTTTTTCTCTCCAATATTTCTTCGAGAAAATTACTACCCTAAAATGACTTGCTTTTTAAAGTAAGAATCAAAGAGTATATTTATTTCAAATTTATTCTATAATACGTTTTACATTAAAAGGTGAAAATAGTTTAGGGTCCCCTCTATAAATAGGTTCACTTTGGATGCCTTAACTCTAAATTTTAATCAATTAATTTGATAATTTGATTTGGTAGATTATATTGAAAAAAAAATGACACCAACCAAACCAAAAACATTGTTGTTGTTGCTCAAATTATCAAACTCAAAAATTTAAATAAACTCAAATTTATTGATTTTGATGAAAATTTACTTAAATTTAGACGAATTTACCAACAAAAATATTAACCCATTTTATATAGTAAAATTATAAATCTATGAAAATTTAAGAATTAATTCAAAAATTTAACAACTCGCTATTTCAGCAAACTTTATGATGTGTCTTCCTCGTCCCCTTTACATGTCAACATGCCCCTTGTGTGTACGTCCATAATTCAAACTCAAACTAGCCGGGAACTGTAATCATGATTAGACTCAAGAATGGATATTAGGATATGCAAAGTCTAACACCAATACTTGATAAGAGTGGGATGTCTCTTCTTCCTTGTCCTCCATAGATTTGAATGTAAGAGATAAAATATATAATGAAGAGATTTCGTATTTAAATTAATAAAATGAGAAATAAAATTTTTATCATTTTATTGATTTAAAAGTAAGATATTATTTTATTAATTTAAAGATAAAACTCAATTTGCTAACAAGGAGTATCACCATTGATTAATATTCGGGTTCTTATCTTAAAAAGGCGATGATTCAAATTCTCTTAACTAATTTTTGAATTTTGTTAATGAATGATATATAAGTATTTTTATAAACACTTTAAGAGCTTAAAAGTTTTGACTTTAATAGTATACTGATACCTACCCCCAACCATTAAAAAAAGAAAGATAAAACTCAATTTATCATACTCACTTTATCTATGCCACTTTTGTTTGGCTTGCACTTCCAATCCCTTTTATTTAAGAGTTTTGCCATATTGGGTACGTACTAGTCAAAGAAATATGTCCCAGATTCATACGTCGTCGCTCCTACAGAATTAGTCGCCCCGCCCCATTATAATTATTTGCCTGCTTACAAGTAAATTAAGTTTTGAGGCTCCTAATTTTAAATTTATTTTTTTGAAATTACTTTTAATTATATATTTATCAAAATCTCAATAATTTTTTACTTTAAATTTTAACAAGTGTATAATTAAAGATGGTTAAGAAGAATAATAAGCTTAAAGTTAAGACTCCTGAGTAATACTAAGTAAATTAATGATTAGTTACAATGAAACTATTTGTCACCACACATAATATCTAAGTTTGTCTTGGCCACAGAACTAAATAGGAAAAAAAAAAGAAAAAAAATGTAATCTCTATTGTGTTAATAAGTGTCATGTTTAATTATGTTATAAAAATATATATAAATATTTAAATTAAGTCTTATCAAATTTTTTTTAAAAATTATTTATTTAATTTATTTATTTTTCTTTATAATATGATAAAATATGACATTTTTTAACAGAGAATAATCCATTCTAAAGAAGAATAACATACAACACCTCACCTTGGTCTCTGATGATCTTGGTGCCGAGTTTCATGAGATTTAATGTCAGCACTGGTTGAGTACTAGTCAGTGTGGAGAGGGTTGCCGTTGGTGTTCAGTGAATAAAGAAATGTTATTTTTGTACTTATGAATTGTGAAATCTTTCGTCAACTGGAAATTTATATTTTATCCATGGTTAGATAGAATCTCATTAGATAGGGTAAATGAAAATTTCATTCAATAATAATTATAAATACAATATCTCATATCTCAGGAGTACAAGTCTCTTAAATTAATGGTAACATATATGTGGTTTTTTCCTTCAATACTCAATATATCGATACCTCGTTAAATAAATGCTCCCACCTGACCATCCCTTGTGCACTTCACATGTCTGCATGTGGCCACTCCCCATTTTTCATCATGTTTCCCCGCCGACATTGCCAGTAAAAAAACCATTGTGAAAACCCATAAACCACCTCTATCAAAATATATATTAGAGATAATACTTTATTTGATTTATAGACTTTACATTCTTATTATAATTAGTCTTTTAACTTTAAAAAATAATATTTTAGTTTTAGGTTGCTCTAAGTAATTCTTGAACATTCATAATATTATTCTATAAGTCTTTGAATAATTTAATTATTTTCTCTGAAGACATGGAGAATGAGTCTAACATTTATAAAGTTTAGGGACTAACCTATCACTTTTTAAAGTTGATGAACTAACTAGGACACATGTGTAAAGTTTAGGAACCAAATAAAATATTAACTCTATATATTACTACTAGAAAAGTCCAGAATTCAAAATTGAGAAAAGCAAAACTCTTAACAGGCATTACAACAACATTAACTAAGTTAGTCTCACTACGTGTGATCGGTTACATAAATTAAATAATGTTATAAATTTTATCTTTAAATCATGTTTACATTTAATCTATCAACCTTTAATAATTTTTTTTATGATTTTTCTAATTTTATTATATATCACTTCAATTATATTTTAAAAAAAAAAAAACAAAACAAAGTTTCTTAAGCAATTAAGTGTGTAGATTGACCTAACATATGATTGGTGATCATTGGTAAGTACTACTCTATTTGATCAAACTACTACCATATATTCTGTCAATAACTCTAGTTACAATAATTTGATTATCTTGCATGATATTTTTAATGTGATAGCTAAGATATTGTTCAATGATAGATAAATGAGAAAAGATATTGAACAAATGGATCGAAGTGTATTTACTCCCACTAAAACACACACTATGTAAGAGGTGTATTCTTTTTTTATGATTCATTTTAATTGTTACTTTTGACCAATTTTTTTAGTTTAAAATATTTATTAATTTCACTTTTAATATAAAATTTATTGTTATGTTTATAATTGTATTTTTAATTTATAAATATTAAAAATAATAATTTTTTAATATTATCTTTATCTCTTTATAAAACATTTTAATAAAATTAAACAAGTATAGTTTAATAAATGATACTTAAAATTGAGTAGAGAGAGAGAGAAATTAAGAATTTCTCTTAAAAATTCTTAACCTAAATGGGAGAGAGGGGAGACGTATTTTCTACAACCAACCACAACATACCACGTGACATGAAGTTTGACCATCCACGTCATATTTTGACCCTTCCTCACTTGATTGCGTACCTTAATTAGCTTTTAATAAATTGACTGCATTTCTGGGTGCCTCAAAATTTTACAAGGGCTGAATTTGTGCTGTGCACTGAAAGGGGCAGAGTCTCAGACAGGCTCCATTTTTCACTTGTGTACGTGCATGCCAGTTCAGTCAAGCCCTCTAAATGGAAGGAAAAATGTGCTCTTGTTTTCACATTGACTCAAATAGTCCTACACATGTGCCCTACTAGCAACAACGCCAACAATAATAATTGTGGTAGGTACTTCCTTTTTATTTTCTCAAATTTATTTTAAGTGTTACTTTAATTAAATATATAAGTATTCAAAAATTTAAAATTAAAAGTGATTTAAAAAATAAATTTATTAAAATATTTTTTATTTAATCTAGCTAAAGTTTTTTACATTAAAGAGAAATAGAGATAATATTAAAAATTTATTTTTTTAAAAAATTAATAAATTAGAAGTACAATAATGAATATTGTCTTGAGAAGTTATGATAATAAATAATATTAAAAAAATAGTAAAAATGACATTTAAAATATATAGGAGAGGACAGTAATTTTGTTCACTAATGATAATGATATATATATATATACTTAGCATGTGACTCTCTTTTAAAGTTTTTTTTTTGACCGGTCAAATAATCTTCAAAACAAAAAAGTTTGTTTCCAAATCATTAGATTCCTTCTCGACCGGGCATTTCATATCCCCTTCTTTTGAAATTTTAACTCCCAATTGTATTATTTTTTGTTAATTTAATAAGTCTATATTATTTTAGCCAAACTGTGTAACTGCAGTACTAAGAGCGCGGCTAAAATTTCATTAAAATATTATTGGTACAGAAAAAGAAGAATAAACCACAAATTAATCAATTCCATCACATGGTAAGTTCAGCAGGACTGATATATTAAATTCAGAGAATACATTGAAAATTTTGAAATCTGGATTTATATATATAGCTCCACTATTCTAACTACTGCTCTAACGCTACGTACGTAGTTGGAATGCCATGTGCCCTGTGAATTCAAGCTACCCTATAATAAACACAGTTAATAAACAAAATAATACGAGTGTTAATTAAATCTGAGAATATAGTTAGTGGTTGTATGTAAATATCTATAGATGAAGACGTAACAAATAATGAAAAGATTAAAAAGGAGAAAAAAGATGCTTTAGCACCGATGGGGAATCTGAATGCGTGGACAAAGAAGGAGGAGTGAAGTTCTATGTTATTGCAATGATCACTATAAGATTGACCATATCAGCCACTTTCCAATTAAATTAACACCCCCTCCTTTCTCACATATGGTGCTTCATTTTTCAAAACCAAGAGAGAGAAATTAAGATTCTTTTGCATCTCACACCGTTTAAAAAGGAGTTTTTTTTTTAACGTCCTGATGAAAATTATTAAGAACCTCAAATTGGAATATTTTATAAATTTTGATACTATTTATTACATTTAAAATTTGTTAATTTTATTTTTTTAATGAAATCATATCGACTCTTTAAAAATACTTCATCTGTTCTATAATGTTAGTACCTTTCACTGTTTTAAGTTCATCCATAATTTAATATACTTAAACATAAATTGTGTCAAAGTACATTAAATTATGGATGAATCTAAAAGATGAAAGAAACTAACATTATGGAACGGAGGGAGTAATTGTGAAAGAACCATCTCTCTTAGAAGTTTAAATTGATAAATACATACAATAAAATGATTTTATATCTTAGAGTAAAATGCACCAACTATCCTAGTCGTTTGATAAAATTGCATTCCACCCCAAATTGTGTGTAAAAATTGTACGTCAACTTGATTTTTTTATTACAACTGGACATTAATGATTTATTAAGTTTTTGTTTTTATTTCATGTATTTTTTATTTTCAAAAGTTTGCAGAGAAAATAATAAAAATAATAAAATATTATTTATTGTTTTAGAATTTTGTAAAAAAAAATAACAAACACAAGAAATAAAAACAATATATAAAGTTTATTAATTTTGTCTGATTTACTAACTTAACAGAGAAAAAAATATATAAACTTAACTGACCGCAAGCGTTCAGTCGCAAAAAAAGACTGAGGTGTAGTGCAATTTTACACATAATTTAAAATAAAATGCAATTTTAATAAACCTTATGCAGCTTACCCTATATCTTAATAACAATGAATAAGATTCAAAACCGACTTCATCAGTGACACTTGACAAACAAGAGTCATGCCTATGTTTATATATATATATATATATAGAAGCAGTAATAATTGTTTTTGTCTATATAAACACACTACTGCTGACCAGAATCTACTAGCATTAATAGCAATAACAAGCAAGCATCAATCCCACACTAAAACTAAACCACATTCCTTAATTTCTGGTCTGATCAAACAAACAAAGGATTGCACACTGTGGCAGCTAGTTCTGGATCTTACATGGATGACAAGTGGAAGAAGTTATCAAAGAAGGAAACATGTTCAAGCAACCATGGATCCTCTTCCTATTCCAACAAGTCATTGCTCTCAAGGAGTTGCTCAACAAGAAGCTCTACTTCAAACTCGCCTCTCCTCAGGAGCTTATCCCAAAAGAGTTCCTCTTCTTCCTCTACCACCAAATCCAATCTTTCAAGGAGCTTCTCACAGAAGAACACTTCCTCTTCGATCGGTAGAAAATGCACCAATTTAGCCAAAGAACAGAAAGCAAGATTTTACATCATGAGGAGGTGTGTTGCCATGTTAGTCTGCTGGCACAAGCATGGGGATTCTTGAATGCACAAAGCGGAACAAGTCTGATTTTTTGGGTCAAGTAATTTTGCAACTTGGACAAATTTTTTGATATCTACTCTACAAGGATCTTTCTTTTTTTTCCTCTTCTTTTTTGAAGTTATTATTATAGATTCGAATGTAATTACTAGTTAGCCATATATATAAGGTGAGTTATTAGATTTACACATTGCTGATAATATACATTTTACATCAACTGGACTCTGTGATTCTGTTCTCTCTGTTTTTGTTTTGAAGTGAAGGGTTTAATTTTTGATAGAGCGTATTCTCTTCAACTGCTTCAACTTACTACTATAGTAGTATTTGAATTGGATCTACGCATATGAAAATGCAAGCCACGTTGCTCCTTCTTTTTCCCAAGGCTTTATTTAAAGGACGGAAAGAAGTCCAAAACTCAAAGAGTTTTAAATAAATGAACTAAGTGAAATATAAAGTGGGTTAAACATCACATCTTATCTAAAATCTTAAGTTAATAGGTTTATGAGTCTTTCTAAATATATATTGTTCGCTTAATCTAAATTTCATTAATGTGAGACGTTAATATTTACACTTAAAATAGAATAATATCTCCTCTCAAGTGTGTTGTCCATCGTTAGTATGTCCCCTTTGGACACAAGCTTCTTCTCATGGTACATTGGCATACCACATGCCAAGCACAAACACACATTATTGGGTCAGCCACTACGGTGAGGGGGCCAAAACTAGGAGTTTTAAAAAAATAAATTAAGTGATACACAAATTAAATTATATGTTATATCATTTACTTAAAATCTTAAGATAGTAAATTTATGAGTCTTTTTAAATATATATCATTCACTTAATCTAAATTTTATTGATATGAAGCTTTAATATTTACACTTATAACACAACAAAACCCAAATTTTTTACTTGAATATATAGTTTACCAAAACTTAATTAGAGTGTTTTTGAATTTCAATTAAAAAACGCTACCATTATAGGTTGAACTCGAGGAGTTGCATTATATAAAGGTGAAGTTTAGTGTATCAATATAGTTTGTGTATTTGGTTTAGAAAAGTGAAGTTTACTAATAGTAAAGGTTGAAATCCATGAGTTGCTTTATAGAAAATTTTACATGAATTATATCGATATATGTTATGCACCATGTAGTTACATTTTAAGTAATTGTTTTATATAAAATTTTACATGAACTACATTAATAGACATCGTGCATCACACAAATTTAGACATTAGATACATTCTAAAAAACTTAAAAGTGAAAAAAAAAAATGAACTGGTCAGAATTAGTTCAAGAATGGTTCAGTCGATTTTTTAAATATGCATTTCATTTTTTTTCCTGATTTAACCCTCACTTTTCTTTTGTTACTCTTCAATAAAGTGAATGACAGTCTCTGAGAGAGGGGAAATGCAGTTTGAAGTTAGATCTCCCCGAAGGTCGAGGAGCTTAGGTGCCATCCATACCTGAATTTGATTTGATGGCAGTATGATTGTAAAGTTGGAATCTTTCTTTTTTTTCACCTATTCTCATCTCTGTGTCCCCACTCATTTTAATTAAATACACTATTTCATTCATTTGGCCTCATAATGTAAATTGGAATATTCAACCAAAATGAAAGAGGTCAATTACAAGTAGAAGTAAACTAATCACCTTAATGTAAAAAATAAAAAATAAAAAATTACTCCACTGAGCTATAAAGTAACCAAAATAAGTACCATCACAATAGCTGAAAGTACGCATGATTTAACTAAAATATATAATTTTTCTTATCAAAATATTTAAAACTAATCAGCATTATATATATATATATATATATATATTAGAAAATTCAAACACATAAATCTTTAATGCAAGATCAAGGAATATCACTCATACTACTAACTCTCCTCAAATTAAAACGTATGTTCATTTTATATATATTATGTCAATTGAATTTATTAGTCAAAGTTTTGTTTTAAAGTATGCTTACTTACTTTTAAAAATAAATAATTAGGAATATTTTATTTCTCACATTTATTTTAAGGTATGAAAAATATTCCCAAGAACAAATCATTCCCAAAAAATTTATATACCCAAGTTTTCATGCATTTTTATTCTCACCTTAAGTGATTGAGAATGTTTTATTCTCATGTCATGAGGATGAGAATGAGAATGAGAATATTGTACAAAAAATATTAATTTATTCTTAATTTTATTTTAAAAACAAAATAATAATAATAAAATTAAATTTGTTATGGGTGTTTTTAATAATTATTATACATATTCTTAGAAATATATATTATCAACCAAACATCTTTATAATTTTTCTTTTACAAATTTTAAAAAATATTTTCAAAAATTTAATTGATGAAACAAATGAGTTTTATAAGATATTTGGAAATAACATTCCTAAATATTATATTTCTAAAAATGTGAATGTGATTTCAAAGCTTGAAACAAGTTTCATTACATATTTACACGCAAAGTAAGTCAATTTCAATAGACAAATTAAATAGATGTGTTGAAATTACAAAACTCATGCATGAAACTAGAAGAAAAAAAAAACCCCAATCTCACCTAGGTTATCAGCAAGAAAAGTTATTGCAACCCAATTACCTCCACAAGGCACCACCAACAGGATTAAAATTTGCAGGGTCGGCACCAGGGTCAAAATTCCCAAAACCCTGGCCCACCACGTAGAAATTGAACCCACATGAAGATGAGTGGGCTCTCACTCCCACCCTCGCACCAACACTTAATTTGTAACGTTTTCCTTAACGATAACAGTTTTAATTAGCATGAAGCCTGCAGGGTAGTTAGGTGCATTTGAAATGGAAGTTCTGAGTGACAGAAACTCTAATACCATCTTAAGAATTATATTTCTTAAAAGTTTAAACTATTGAGAAAATATAATTTTAATGATTTTGTATTATACATCTTTACATGGAGAGGGGGCCGGGGACCTCCCATCGATGGGTGGGAATGAGAGACACATTTGGACCGCCCCCTGTCGGAAGAGCTCGTGCAATCACAGCCAGCTAGCCAGCCTCCGGATCCACATTCCCATTATAAGACAAGGTTTTCCAGCTATGAAAATAAAATAATTAATTGATATGCAAGCATGCATGCATGTACCGAAGAGGATGGGGACACTTCCTTTGTAGCCGCGAGATGTGTGCGTGCCAAAAGAGAGTCCCTCTCTCTGCCCAACAACGAAGCAATTGTACAAGTTTGGATGCATGGGATGAGTTATGTAGGATGGTGGCCCAATCGACCATCCATTCCCAACTTGTCTCGTAATGTTCCTTGTCATTTACCATTGCTTAATTTGCAACTTACTGTCACACACACAATTAATGCTAGATACAAACCAGCCTAACAAATTAATCTATCAACTATCCATTGCGCATGAATGGACATTTAATAGCTTGCTTCTGTTACAAATTAATCTATCTTGATTTAGTAGTTGGTTAATGATGGTTTTGTGTGGCTTAGAGAAGGGGGTTGAATCTAAGCAAAGGTTTTCAAAAAATTTTCTGTTCTTTAAAATTTGTCTCCTAAAATTTCAGGAGATATCTCCTACTTTTCTGGGAGACAAGTTTTCTGAAAAACTCAATTTCTTTAAGATGAAAATAGAATTTATTTGAAGAGTAGAGAATGTAAAAGATAGAGGGAAAATAAAATTCACACAAGGATTTATACTGGTTCGATTCCTTAACGGGAATCTACGTCCAGTTCTTCAAACGCCAAAACCAATTTTCGTTCACAGAAATTTCAAGTACAAAAACCAATAGTTCCTTTCACTCAGGAACTCTCAAATCAAAACAGAAACTTGAAACAAAACCTTTCTCTCAAGCTCTCTGTTATTCGCCAAGAAAAAAATCTCAAACCACAAATATTTTCCAAAACAATGAAGACACTTAAAAACTTCAAATCAGAGTATAAACCAAAATAATCAGAGATGTAGAAGTTTGTATGTGAAGCTCTTGAGAAGAATGTCACGAATGGTTTTTGCTCAGATGTCTTAGTTTCTCAGTGATGAGGGATGACTCTTTTATGCTTGACTCTTGAGTATTGAAGCTCAAGATTAGCTCCTCTATTTTTGCCATTCTTTCTTGCCATAACTTGTGTGCTTTCTTCTTTTGTCTTCAATCATCTTGATGTCCAATCTTTTCTTTCTTGACCATTGTGAGGAGAGCTTCTTGCTCCATGAATATTATTTTTCCAAATTTGCATCCATCACCTTCGTGTGTCTCTTTGACCGTTGGAAGGAGACCATTATTTTTTGCTTTCTAATTTTTGTTTCATCCATCACTTCCAACCTTCTTTTGTGAGCTTCTTCACGTGATTTTTCTTTCTTTAAAAAAAATTGCTTTCATTTCTTTGTCCTATTCCATTTACTTCACTCATGGCTACATTATAGCCTTTTTGTATATGGAAGGTTTCTTGAAGAGAGGTTGTACTTGATAGCCTCCAATTTGTTGTCATTTCTATGTCACTTAATTTGTTTCTCTCTCTTCCTTTTTAGCTTGTCATAGGTGCACATCTCTTTCTTCCTTTTTCTTTGACTTTAGGTTATGTAGTTTCTTCCTTTGTAGCAAGATTTGTGCTTCCCTTATTTTTCTTTATTTAAATTATAGTTTCCTTTTCTAATGTAGTCCAGCCTATGTCGAATAGTTGTCTGTCTTTCCATCACATGTGATATTGCTTGCTTCCAATATTCCATCCATTAAATGTTGACAGCCTTATTTCATTGTGTTGAAGTTCTTTTCCTTTAAGCGTTGATACCTCTCTTTCTTTCTTCCTCGAATCTGTCAGCATATGGAGAATATATATTTTCCTTTCTTGCTTATGAGGGTGGTGTGTATATAATCCTTCTTCAGAATCATATATATTTACTTCTTTGCTTTTGCTACCTAAAGTCTTGCTTTGTCAGGGTATGGAGACTTGTGCTTCCTTTTATTTCTCATTTGTCCCATCTTGTCAAGTCAAACATTGACGACAAATTTCAGACCATGCTTTCTCTGCTGTGTCCATAGTCCTTTTCTTTCTTCATTTTCCTTGTGATATAATAACAACTAACTTGGGAAAAGAGGAAATGATTTTGCTAATAAATTTAATTCATCCTGAAACACTAGAACACATATTAGAATGCTCATGCAATGTTTGTCATCATCAATTTTGTTATTTTGCAAATTTAATCAAAGAGGCATCTCATCTTCTTTGGTCAGGAGTAAGTTTAAGAAATTATGTTCTACTCTTTTAAAAGATAGGTAATATAACATCACTATTATATGATAGTTATGTGTGATACTGATAATTGATAAACATCTCCTTTTGCATGGGACCCACATGACTCAACCTTTATTAGAAATTGAATTTAGATTACTAGGTGTATGCATGGCTTGTAACTGTTGTATGTATATGAGCTGAAGTGAAAGAAGTCAGAATTCAATTAGCTCGATCGAGCGACAGGGAAGATTCCAAATTCTCTGCCTTCTGCAAAGGATCGTTACGTTCTTTCTCTGTCACAAGCAAAGAGGTAGTGTACTAATTCTAGTAGTGCCAAACAAAAGAAAGAGATATATATTGCAACATTAAAAACCAGTCACTTGAAAGGGGCCTCTAAATAGAAGAAACATTAGTTTAGTGCTCTCGTCTCCGTTTTGTCATGTTACCCTAAACTTCCTTTTTCCGTGGGGTCTAGGGCATGCATGTTATAGTGTGTGAATTCTCATTTGGCATAAACAAAATGTTATCCTAAAATATGCATTTATTATAAGAGTTTTTTTTAACAAGTACCCTCAATACATTTATTAAGAAGTTGAAAGTAAAAAAAATTATTTGTTTCTAATATGTTCAATGCATTAAAAACTTTAAAATCTTACTCTTTTAATAAAATGTTTTCATTTTTAACTTGAGAAAATTTTCTCACAATAACTGAGCTTACACAAAGTGGTATGTAAGAAATGTTTTTTCATTTCCATTAATGAGGATCGAACTCATCTTACCATAGTTAAAAGACAAAATTAACTACCACCACATCAAGTGTACCTATTGAATAAGATTAAAGGAAGATTAGTATTATATAGCACGACTAAAATTTGTGCGAAACTAATATTAGCCAATAAAATTCAACCATTTAACAGGCAACAAAAATGGAAGGAGAGTGAGAAGGTGAATTAAGTTAACTGCTGTACCATTCCTGTGTGCACATTGGCTTCTTGAGCCATAAATCATTTTTCCTTGAAGGAAATAGAACATGAACAACTAAATTCACACATAATGGAATGAACAGAACAGCATGTAGTAGATCAACTGAAAATTCCCGAATAAATTAATTACAAGACAATCCAACTTCGGCAAATATACAATGACATTCATCATTAACACACAAACTTTGGAACAATTAACAAACAAACAAACAAACATGATGTGATCAAAAAGCTTGATGATCAACATGTACATCACCCCGTAATAGCTTACATCACCCTATAATAGTTGTTGTCATGATATGAGACTAATGACTGATAACATCAGTCCCATATCATGACAACAGCTATAATGGCTACACCGAGAAGCACAGCTAGAAACTTAAACCATGGAGTGTCGAACCGGCTCGCCTTTTGCGGCTTGAACCCTTTGGATATCAAATGGTTGATGGCAACATAGATGAAAACCCCGGTAGCAATGCCCATAGATATGGCGTACATCCAATCAGCGGTGCTTCCTTCTGTGGTGGCGTCGATGGCGATGCCAATCCCCACGCCAATGGGGCTAGAGATGGCGAAGGCGAAAGAGTACGCTACCGTTGCAAGTAAGGGCCTCTTTGGTATCATCCTAAGCAAAGCGATTCCCATTGCAACGGCAGCAAATATCTTGTGCAGGGATATTGTCCATAAGTTCCTCCATGCGTCACCCTTGGTACCTAAATATACATTACTTGTAAATATTCAAGTTTAGTCACAAGTATATTCATGTAATGTATTGTACTCCAAGTGATTTGATTCGAGTAAGGTTGGCTCACTACAGATATAACTAATCATTTAATTTCCATAAGCAAGAGACAAGCTAAATTATCCACTTGAACCTATATTAATTAGCTAACTCTGAAGTATCTTATCCATAAAAATAAAGGTTCTCCTAATCCCAAACCCTTAAATTTTGATTTTGAAAAAAATAAAAAATAAAAACTTTGAATTTGATTCATTAACTGGAGAAATTATTAGGTGTTTATGGAGCGTTAAAACCATCATCAGACTATTTCTATAATAATATTTAGCTTTATTTATGAGAGAATCCATCACTAGCTATCATCTAAAATTAAAACATCATTATACAATTGGTTAGAGATTAACCTTACTTGACACTATAAACAGCAATAAGTTTCCTTTAACGAGTGTTTTAAGCAAACTAAACCCTAAGGATAATAACAATAATCATAACAAAGGGTATTAATTGAATAAGAAACCTCAATAAATGATCAAGTAGTTAAGCTGGGAAATCAATGACTTAGAATTTAGAAATTAACATATATAATGTCATCTTTCGTTTATTTTAAGGAAAGAAAAAGGAGAACCTGAGACTCCAACGGCAATGCCCTCGAAGACAGAATGGAAACACAAGGCAAGGATGAGGAGAATGGTATCCCCAACGGAGGAAGTCTTCAAGAACAGTGCGTTCTTGGTCATCCCCAAAGCCAAGTCTGTCCCTTGCTCCTCTTCTTCCTCTTGGTCTTGTTGTAGCGGCGGCGTCCTCCCTCCTTCAAGTTCTACCACTTTGGCTTCCTTCTGGCTGTTGCTGGTGACAAAGATGATAAGACAGTCACCAAACATGGTCAGAAGGTAGCCGAATGAGGCGAGCATGAAGGAGAAAGGGTAGGTCTTGGATGTAAGGTCCCCAAACGTCTCATCAGAATCACTCAGGAAATGCATCAATGAAGTTCCGAGGAACACACCGCCGGCGAACTGAGTCCCGAGAAGGAGAAACGCCTCATTCCACTTGAAGAAGTAGGGAGAGACTCCACCGGCGAAAGTGCTGATTAGCAATATTATCAAACACCATATCTTCACTAGGACTAGGCCCTTGTCATGCAAGTCCACGCTGCTCTCTGTGCCGTCTGAATCACTGTCGTCGCTGCTTCCACCATGAGCGTTGATCGGGTGGAGGAGCGAGGCGAAGAGGCAGAGGACGAGCAACGTTGACTTTAAGGTCTTGGTGGTTGTTATTGTTCTTTTGGAGGAAGAAACCACAATGGCGCCAGATGAAGCCATGTTGTAGTGTTTTTGTCCCTGTGCCCTTGATATTTACTCCCAATTTGCATCTTATTTTGTTCCTTTTAACTTGCCAACTAGTCGTATTCTTGTTATTATTCTTATCTATGCTAAGCTAATTAAGTTCATAAATTAATATGTGGTTTAGTACAATCTATTATGTTGTGGATCGTATTATTTGTACTACCATGTTGACATTTTCAAGGGTAGCATTTGTACTGTACCGCCATTGCCGTCACCAAGCATGCAATCAACCATTATTATATTATCAACACAGTACCCAAAATAGGAATAAATAAATAAATAAATCGACATATGGTAAACTATTGGATAACATTGCTTTTGGTATCAAAATTGTAAGTATAAGTCACTTTAGTTCTTAAAATTTAAAAATTTACTTAAAATTTTTAAAATTATGAGTGGTAACTTAATCTAATCCTTCAATTTATTATTATTACTTGTATTATTATGTTGTTGATTTTTCATATTAAATAAGACAATAACAACTATGAAGGTAAATAGGAAAATGCTTATTATACATGCCAAAATATGTCTACACCTTGTCATTTTCTTAAAATACATCCCAAAAGTGAATCTCATAATGTATTGTGAGAGAGTGACAGGGGTGTAAACATATTTTGATATGTTGAAATAACAAAGTTGTCGTAAATAAGTTATGGTACTACAAATGAAATTGTAAAAGCATTTATAGTTACAAATGATGTTGTAATAGCAACAGAACTTTTAGTCTAAGTGCTGTCACAATCACATTTTTAGCCTCCTGTGATACTACATAGCTTCAATTGTTATTACAATCACATTTAAAGTGACAAATCGGCAAAAATAAAATAATACAATAATGATAATAAATTGAATGACCAATTCGACCCGTATTACAATTCCAAAAACTAAAAATCAATTTTTTTAATTTCAAAGAATAAAGATGCGCTCACTTACATTTTCATATACAACTTGATTAGAATGCCATATTTACGTATGAAAGATGCAATTTAATGGCCTACGTTTATGTCATTATTGGGGAAAATATACTAAAGTTGTAAAAACTCTTGTGAACTGTGTTGACTTAAAAATGAAATATTATGAAAGTATATTATCCTAAAAGACGTTACCTGTCACTTCATCACATCTAGGGTTCCGGGGGGTAAGTGATAATATTAAGAACTGTTTTTCGTGTTAAAAAATTGGCAAATGAATTCAGAGATAAAATATACACACAGATATAGATATAGATATAGATATAGATATAGATATAGATATATATTATAGCATATATATGAGAATTAATGTAAACAGTTATGATGATATTCAACACACTTTTCTTTCATAAATTATCATGGAGTGTTGATTTCAACAAGTTTGCAGATTTATGACAAAAGAAGTAATTGCCAGAGGATGAAGAGGAGATGGAGACTGATGTGAAGTAACTAATTAGCATAGATTGCATTCTTATCCTTATGCCAAGTTCCTGGTAAACACCACCACATTATATATTATGTTATACTATATATCTATATTTATATTTATATTTGTATTTATGTTATATACATATACGCATACTTACATAACTAATGAAATCATGCATGCATTTTACAGCTATATTTGAAGAATGCTAGGCAATATCTGAACCTTCAGACTCGCCCTCCCTGTTAATTCCCTGCCATTCAGACCCCATCTTGAATTTACACACCGGACATGTTCCTTGCTGCCGAAGCCATGGATCAATGCAGTTGGCATGAAACTGCAGGGTAAACGAGTAAAGATGTAACTGAATTGAAAGAAGCAGAAATGAATTGCCACCGAAAATAAAGTGGCAGCAGGAAATTAGAAAAGCTTTTATTATACAATATATATATATATACACACACACGCAACTATGTATGTACACAGCACACGAGTGATGGAAAGGACCTACTTTTATTGTATGCGTCTAGTGCCAATTGCAATTGCTAAATAATGTGTACATTTTTTCAGGGAAAAGAATAAAAGAGTTGAGAAGAAAGCAAAATGTGGAGAGCAGAAACCTGATGCAAGCATGGAAGGCTACGAACAAGTTCCCCCATGTTAACTTGGTCCAAGCAAATGGTACATGTCAGCTCATCTTCTGGACCCCGACGACTTCCCTCAGCTCCTTCAGACTCTTGCTTTTTCTGATTCAAACATTGGAAGAACAAAAACTAAAAACCATTCATCACCACAAGCCGCTTGCGTGGCCTTGCAAAACGCATAAAGAACAGCTAAAGATGGCATGATATAAGTAGAACAATTGCATATCAAGAAGCAAACTTTCTTGAAAGCATATTGATGGAAGGGGCATCACGCCAGAGCAAATCATCTGACAGTAAAATTTATGGCATTGATACTAGGTCAGAATGGCGCCGGATGCAATTATAGAAACTTAGAACCACCAGTAATGCTTAAAACTAACAGCCAAGAGAAAAATCAAGCAATCACATCATTATTACCAAGAAACTGCTTCTTCGTAACTCAAAAGGAGAATGAAGAAACTAGAAGGAGAAACAGAAATATCTACCTCAGCTGCACTTGAAGAGGATCCCAACCCTTCTGACTCTGAGCCATCCCTGTGAGCATTAACAAATTGTATCAACTCACAGTCATGTTTTAGTATCTCTTTAGCATTAGTAGCCAGACACACACAACTAAGGCAAGGAGGACAAAACTGTCATGGAGAACCTGAAAAGATTAATATTCTCAAGAAACAGACTAAGATGTACTTTTCCTTCAAGTCGTTTATATTTGGTACCAAGTCTTGAGCAACGCCAAGGAAGTGCAGCCTCTTTCAAAGGCTCAAACAGTCATCTAGCGAGCAATACACATAAAACACCGATCATCAATCCTTCAAGATCATAATTTTTTTGGGTGGTACAAAGCATCATATTTTTTTTGGGGGGTTGAGAAGACCGTTTTATTACCCCACTGATCACGTATCTTTGAGTATTTCTTATTTAACCACAAAATTGAGGGCAGCAAGCAGTAACAAATTTTATTTTCCCACTGGTCATTGCTCGTACTTTATGCACTTCCAATAATTTTTCAAAAAACAATATCAGTGAAAATGCATCAATTTTAACCAAAAGGAATTCAGCAGCCTCATTGAGACAAGTCGATTTCTGCCTGGTGCAAGATTCGTATCCACCTATGTTTTCTAATACAAAAATATTGTGAATTCCAATTCACCAAATAGATTGGGCAGACCCTCCACCTCATTATAGATACAAAAAAATTCACACGTATACAGCAAGCCTTTCTTTTCATTCATTCACAATAAGAATATTTTAAGAAACCGACATAACTTACGTTGTTGGAACTGCAACTTTATATGTGTGAACAGGCAAGGCATTTATCTCTTCCTCGGTCATTGAAGCAGCACGAGAAGTGGTGTCAGAATCCAGAGCTCTCAAAGTGTCATAATCTACCTCAAAATGAAGCAAGAGAATTATGAATAACAAATTAATGAAAGCAAAGCACATTTGTATAAAGAGAGAGCTGCATAGTCCTGCTTCTGCTTTTCAGGCACTTTCATCTTTGAAAAAAAGAAAATACCAAAACAACAAATGACCAAAACAAGCAGTTTAGAATCATAATACCTAGCTCATCAAATTCACGATCAAGGAGTGCAAGCTGAAGTCTAAGTCCCTGCAATCGTCCCCTAGTTGCGATCGCTATGGAGGGTGGCACGTGAAGTCGTAATTCGGTATGGCCAAGCAACCCAGTGGCTGCTGCAGCATGAGCCCTGGCCTGAACTTGAAGATGCTGACAAGCTGCATACATCCTCAGGCTCGTAGCCATTGCAAAGACAGCAAGCACAAGCCATAGCTACAAGCATATGCAACCAAAGTTATCCTACTAATTCGTAAGAAAAGAAAAGTACTGCAGAAACATATAGCATGCCCACATTAGCTAAATCATTACTTACCATAAAATAATGTGTCATCTGAGGAGAGTTAAACAGCATGAACAGCAGTATAACTAGCGATAAACAAGTCAAATCAAATACAGATTAGAAAGCTAATAATGAAGCAGGAAAGCATTAGTCACATTAGTTATTAAATTACCTGTGGTAAGAAAAGCCAGAGAATTGCTATTAGGCCGAACCGGATGAACACGCTGATGGGAAGGAAAAAAATGTGTAATGTAAGCTAATTGTTAAATAAGCTACGAAAAAGAGTCATGCATGTAAACAGCATTGAAGCATACCATTGAGGATCTTTCAGGAACATATTCTGTAAACCCACTTTCAATATCTCCCCTGCTCCCTCGGAAAACGAAACTCATAATTGTGAAGGAAAACTTTGCAACAATTAAAAGTAATACAACCTGGCTACCTGCAAGTATAGTGCCTTTGTTTTATTACAGAAATTACATACATCAAGGCAATTTCACACTTTCGGTGATCGACATTTTAAGGAATACGATTGACAGCATTCAAACTTATTAAGTGTTTCTGCATTGATCAGAGTCATCAAACAGCATTTTAAGAATTAACAGAACTACAGGCATGAATTTCTGAAGCGGAAAAATCATTGTGGATTAAATATAGCAAATAATTTCTATCCTCAGCAAAAAAGATCACTAGATGAAACAACGTCGGTGCATCTAATTGGGTCAATTTTTTAGCCATTAAATTCATAACTTAGAAAAAAATACAATGCCGCAAGGTTGAAGCCACAAAATTCATAGCTTACACAGCAAATTCCCATTCGCATTCTGTGAAATAACACTAGGGGTGTTGAATGCAGATGCTTTTGCCCATTGATTCATAGAGGACAGGAAAGACCATGCATTCAAAATCCAACAAGCATGTAACAATACCCGATTCCGCAATCCGAAATCATCGATATGCTGAGAGAGAGAGAGAGAGAGAGAGAGAGAGAGAGCGAAACAAACACAATTGGGCACAAAGTTTCAAACTTTGATGACCCGAACAGTGCCAGAAGAAGTAACAAAAAATGGGCAGAGCAAGATCATCAAAATGCAACAACAAAAAAAAAAGAGGAACATCTGCGACCACCTAAACCACCAAAAATTAATCCCAAGATTGCAATAATTGAGATGAGAGGATCGAGTTATAGAGACGGAGACAGAAATCACAAAGCTTTTCTGGCATCGTGTTTTCTTATTGCAGAATAGAAAGACAGAATACAAGGACACAAACGCAATGCATAACGATAATTAATAAACTAATAATAATAATAATAATGCAGAAAAAGGTAATGTTAGAAAAGAGACACTTACGAGAAACAGAGAGAAGGAAAGAGGGAGCAGTGTGTTTGGCAAGTGAATGAGTGTTTTAAGGCTGTTGAGTTGCTTTCAGGTGTTGCCGGTGACAAATGCACTTATACCAAAACTCACTTCCCCTCCCCTTAGTACCAACAACTATTTCCCCTTTCTTTGCTTGCAGATCCAATTTTATAACATTTTATTTTCATTTTATTAAAAAAGAAATAAACAGTAAATTTTAAAGCCAACCCCTCACAATTTATAATTCCGAAGAATCGATCACACAATAGATATCATTTTGGTTTCATCGCAATTTAAAAAAATGGACAAATAAGCATTATGATAAATATGTGACCATAGCCTCAATTACTTACAATGCAAATTAAGATCAGCAAACTCTAAATCTCACATGTTAAAAATAATGTCATTTCAACTTAAAACATTGTCTGCATGATGAATGGGGTTTGCCAATCTTAGTTTATGTTGTTCGAAGTTTGAAACATTGTTTTACATATATATGTGTGAGAATGAGACCTACTAATCTTATTCAATGTTGTGGATAACTATAAGTAAAATTGAAGTCAAAAGACTCATTTGTTTATTTTTTGAAATTGTGAGAAATTAAAGTAAAATTTATTTTTTGTGAGAGACCAATTTATGGATCAGTTTAGAGGTTTACAAAATAATAATAACAATAATAATTATACATTTTTGTACACTGACGGTGCCTATTGCTACTTGCAAGTAGCAATAATTAATCCATTTAAAATAACTGAATTTATACAAAATAATAGACTAATGACCACAGAATATTTTTTCACCTCACCGCACCTTACGATTAAACAATAAATAAATGAATATAATCTAATAATAATAATAATAATAATAATAATAATAGTAATGGTAGTATATTTAATTCTGGGGGTCAGGAGTGTTGGGAGCTGACACATCGACATGGTCTCTATCTAACAGTTGCCACGCCCTATTGGCATCATGCAGAAACTTGCAACTTGCGCCGTTGGATCATGTCACCGCGACCCAAAACGACACAACCTTAACTGAGTATTGCTCGGCGGAAAATGTCCTTTGTTTTTTTGGTCTTTGGCATGGGACGAAACAACCACAATTACACTTCTTTTCTTCAATTTGCATTCTACATTTCCAGTTTCTCAGCTCTTTATAAGGGGAAAGAAAATCTAAAATTATAAAAGCATGAAAGCTTTTTTTGTTTGTGCACGTAACTTGATTGTATACATAACTTGCTTGCTCCACGTTGATCTTGCGTCTAACCGCGGCTTACATGCTTTTCATTTTTTTTTTACTCTTTTATCATTAGATTATAGATTATTTGCAACTGTGTAATACATCGCTGTTACTCTATGAAAACCACAAAAATTAGAGTGGCCAGTTATATGGACCAGTATATGAATACCATTCTTTAACTTTTATCTAACAATGCAACATAATTATTATTTTTTTTTAAATAAAAATTTAAATGAGTTTGACACTGAACATTACAATAGGGTTAGAACATGCTCTTAAGTTTTTTGAGTACTTATAAACATATTTATAAATCATTTATTAAAGTAATTATCACATTAGTAACATAAATCGTTTTTTTTTTAACTGTACCAACCATTTTTCGCTCATTACTACCTACAAAGCAGAGCTAGCATCACCATTTTAGTTAGGGTTAATTATGTTTTTAGTCCCTATAAAATTAGAAAGTTTGATTTTAATCCCTGCATAAAAGTTTTAATCCCTAGAAAATTGTAAAATTAGGTTTTAGTCCCTGGGGTGGGGTGAGGGTTGACTAGGCTGACGTGGCGCTGACGCGGCGCTGATGCGATGCGCCACGTGGGATGACACGTGGCATAACTCAAAACTCAACCCAGACCCACGACCCGACCCAACTTATGACCCGACCCGTTTTTATTTTATTTTTT
>QANU01022113.1:560836-571100 GCA_003254905.1 Nissolia schottii
TTTTTTTTATAAAAAATAAATAAATAAAAATGGGTCGGGTCATAATTTGGGTCGGGTCGTGGGTTTGGGTTGGGTTTTGGGGGGTTATGCCACGTGGCATCCCACGTGGCGCACCGTATCAGCGCCGCGTCAGCCTAGTCAACCCTCACTCACCCTAGGGACTAAAACCTAATTTTACAATTTTTCAGGGACTAAAACTTTTATGCAGGGACTAAAATCAAACTTTCTAATTTTACAGGAACTAAAAACATGATTAACCCTTTTAGTTATTTCTCTTAATTAAACTCTACCAATAAAGAGACCGTGTTGGGACTAAAGTAGCTAAAAGCCCATATAGGGGATTTCTTCACAAATATGGAATCCTAGAAGGAGAAGAGAAGTGAAAACCATTGCAAATAAAGAACATGATTTTCAAGCTCTGTTCTCACCAACCTCTCTAGCTTTGTGTTTGCTAGCACATTAAAGCCATTGGCCAAGGGTGGAAATTAATTAACATAAATTAGGTAGGAGATGACTTGAATGATATTTGCAGGTTGCTGAAATTAACGTGGTCATTATCCTGCCATTAAGAAATTATTAGATGCACATGAAATGTTACGTGAATTGCTCACATTTAAATAATATTTTAGTATATCCCTCACCATTAACTTATATTTTTATCTAAAGTATTATGTTATTATTAGTTATAAATACAATTCACGTGACGTGACGTTTTATGCGTCACTATAAATTTCTCTCATGCAATTTTGTTGCATTAATATTGTCAAAATATAATATTATTAATTATCTTTACTTAATCATCTAAGCTTTTGAAAAGGATAAATTTTTTATGATACCCAAACTTTTACTTGCGAGTATATATTCTTTATGTCTTTTGAACAAATGATTCTTGATAAATATAAGAGGAAACAAAGTCATGAGTGATAAGTAGAAAATTTACTAAAATGCCCTTGTTACTCAAACAAATTACCAAAATGCCCCTGTTTCCAAACATATTACAGGACTACCATGATTTTGGCCAGTGTGGCACTCACGTTGGTATGGCGAGACCACGTCAGATTCGCCAACTCTCTTGGCAAATTCTATACCAAATTCACCAACTTTCTTGGCGAATTCTATTAAGATTCGTCAACTCTCTTGGCGAATTGTGTACAAAATTGCCAACTAGGAGGCCATATTTGTACAAGATTCGCCAACCAGTTTGACGAATTCTATACAAATTTGCCAATTAGTTTGGCAAATTTGCCCTTGACTAATTTTACATTTATACCCCCTTTTACCTTTTATTTGCTTGCTTACCGTAACCCTATAAACCTAACCCTACCCATAACCCTAGCCATAATCATAATTTTAATAATCAAGCCAAAACCCTAACACTAAACACTAATCAAACCCTAATTATAACTCTAAACCATAAACAAACCCTACCCCTAATCTTTAAACCCTAACCTAGCCCTAATACTAAACATAACCCTAAACCTAACCCTAAACACTAAAAATACAAACCCTAACCCTAACCTTGATGTTTAACCCTACACTCAAAACCCTAGCCCCTAAAAACAAACCCTACCTCTAATCTTTAAAACGCTAACCATAACCCTAACAATAACACTAAACCTAAACCTAACCCTAAATACTAAAAATACAAACCCTACCCTTAACCTTGATGTTCAAAACCCTAACCATACTAAACAAACCAAAACCATAACCCTAAACCCTAATCATACCCTAACCCTAAACCTAAAACCATTACCCTTACACATTAGTTAGGTTTAGGTTTAGGTTTAGTGTTAGGGTTAAGGTTTTAAAGATTAGGGGTAGGGCTTTTAGGGTTTATGGTTTTGGATTTAGGGTTAGGGTTTAATTAAGGTTTAGGGTTATGGTTTTGGTTTGTTTATTATGGTTAGGGTTTTGAATATCAAGGTTAGGGTTAGGGTTTGTATTTTTTAGTGTTTAGGGTTAGGTTTAAGTTTAGGTTTAGTGTTAGGGCTAGGGTTAAGGTTTTAAAGATTAGGGGTATGGTTTGTTTATGGTGTAGGGTTATAGTTAGGGTTTGATTAGAGTTTAGGGTTAAGGTTTTGGTTTGATTATTAGGATTATGGTTATGGCTAGGGTTAAGGGTTATGGGTAGGGTTAGGTTTATATGGTTAGTGCTATTAATTTGGGTTAGGGTTAGGGTAACCAAGCAAATAAAAGGTAAAAAGGGTATAAATGTAAAATTAGTCAAGGGCAAATTCGCCAAATCAGTTGGCAAATTTGTATAGAATTCGCCAAACCGGTTGGCGAATCTTAATAGAATTCGCCAAAAGAGGCGAATTTGACGTGGCCTCGCCACGCTGACGCGAGTGCCACGCTGGCCAAAACCGTGGTATTGTTGTAATATGTTTGGAAACAAGGGACATTTTGGTAATTTACTTGAGTATCATGGGCATTGTAGTAAATTTTTTTGTGATAAGTAGGTTGCTCATTGTCCTTGGGAGCATTACATTAAATTAATTTTTTGTATGTACGAAAGTGACAACAACTACAAGGCACCAAAGCAGATTAACGGATCAAATTAACATGGAGATGGCTACTAACATTAATTAGTTGGATATGCAATAGGTTGTCAAGATCTTCGCATTTGCGCGACTTAAGAGACTCCTTTTCTTTTTGAGCTGGGTTCCATTCAAACTCTTGGGACAATTTTAGTGGTTGTCTATGTAACTCCCATGTTCATTTTGTTATATGATTTATTTTATAAAAATATTTTACATGATTGTAACATGGAAAGCTGTACGAAAACGTATTGACCATGTATCATGGTTTTAATTAGCTTTTTTGCTTGTTAACTAAAAAAGTACAAGTGCTTTCCCTCCGTTTTAATTACTTCAATGCTCAAAGAGATCATAAGTACATTATTTAAACTCATTTTATGCGGTGATGACTCATTCAACATCTATTATTAAATGAGTTTTTAATGAGATTTACACATTATTCATCTCATTCAATAATAGATTATGAATGAATCAATACGATATCTCACTCAAAGAGCATTTCTTGCACAAAAATTTGCTAGAAAATAAGTAAGTAAACTCAAAGAAAAATAAAAGATAATTTTAGCACTTATCATTCAATAATTCATGGATATATTAGGGTGTTTTACGTGAAATTTGGTTTATTTGACTGTTCGACACGTAAATCAAATAAATGTGGTAAAAAGTAAAGAACGAGCCCCTTTAATAAAGATGCAAATTCAATAACTATAATTATTGTTCACTGGAATAACAAAGTTTTTGGTACAAAGATTGCAACAAAGATACAATGAAATGGACTTCAAATTACTAAAGAAATAGACTAAAAAAGAAAAGAAAAGCAAGAAAAGTAAACAAGAAAAAGAAATGATCTACTTGAGTCTTCTCAGTGCTCTATGTTGTAGGAATGTGTTGAGACTATGAGAATTTCTTCAAGTAAAAATTCCCCCATTTTTGTTCTAGGTGTCCCTATTTATAGCCTTCAGTGACCTCTTGCATGCTCGCCACGTATGTTATCAGACAATTATAATTTGATTTTCAGAATGTCACTTTTTCCACTTCTCTTATTTTCCGCGTAGTGGGTAGTGGGCCGTTATTTCCTCTGTAAAGTTCCGCACGTTCTTTGTAACCATTACTTTTTGTTAGTGAGCACACCTTGTTATAAGTAGCTTGCTAGTTGAACGTGATTTCTCCTCAGGCTGATTGTATTTTAGCAGTTTGGAAATTCGAGTCCTTCATTTTGTATTATCATTTCATCCAAGGTTAGATTGGGGTTGCCTATAATCATCAATTTAGGTCGATTCATTGCTTGCTCTTAAACTCTTAATGGTCTTCTGCTAATTCTAAGTTAAACAAAGAATATTCTTCTTGTACAATTGTTTGTTTAGTTGACCCCATTTTCTTCAACCACTCATGGTCGACTCACATTGTCGACTCACATTGTCGACAGTGAATTTCCTAATCTTGTCTATCTTTGATTGTGCTAATAGGGCTTTTCTTTCGACCCTTTCATTATCCTTGAAAATCCTCTCAATGATTTTACCTTATTACCCTTGTCATATAATTTCACAATAACACAGGGATAAACTACTTTGAAGTTTAATTGAGGTCTATCCACTATCATTAATTAGCTAATTTTGAAGGATAATTTCAGCACAAAAAATGACTGTGGTACACCCAATATCTGCCACCCATATTGCCACTAACTTTAATATAAGAAAAACGAGGAAAAACGCGTGTATCTCATACCAAAACAGAAAAACGCAATTTCAATTTTCACTCGCTCCAACCCTCTTCTTCCTCGATTCTTCATGCAATCCTCTTCTTCCTCATCATCATTCTTCGTTTTTTTATAGAACCATCATTACGCCTCGTTATATGTTCTTCGTTTTTAATGTTTATCATGTTAATGTTTGTGCACTTACAATATTAAAGTTTGTGCATTGTTGTTTTAGAAATGTGTGCATTGAAATTTTTTACATGATAATGTGTTTTTCACGTTGTTAATGCTTGTGCACGTACATTGTTAAAGTTTGTACGTTATTGTTTTAGAAGTTTGTATTGAAATTGTTCATATGATAATATATGTTTTTAATTAC
The DNA here is from genome assembly GCA_003254905.1 of Nissolia schottii. Lineage (NCBI taxonomy): Eukaryota > Viridiplantae > Streptophyta > Magnoliopsida > Fabales > Fabaceae > Nissolia > Nissolia schottii. The sequence goes on from QANU01022113.1 coordinate 565,449, forward strand.
ATGTTTTTAATGTTGTTAATATTTTTACAGTTACATTGTTAAAGTTTGTGCACGTATATAGAGCAAAATACTAAAAAGCGAGGTCGTGAGTTCGTAGGTGTGGAAGGTGGTTGAGAAATACGTGGATGAATATAGGGTCGTGGAGTGTGGTAGGTGGTTGAAAAATACAGTATGGGGTCGTGAGTGTGGTAGGTGGTTGAGAAATACGTAAGTGAATGTAAGGTTATGGGTGTGAGAGACAGTTAAGATGGATGAGTGCGAAATGTGTTTATGTTGTAAGTGGCACTACGTGTTTATATTATAGGTGACGGTACGGTTGCAAATATAAGAAGTGTACCGTTTAAGTGCATGCCATTAGCTTATGGATATGGATAGGTAAAATTCATGCGTAATCATAGCGTTGATTTATAGATCAGAACTTCCATCATATCATTTACAACTCTCCAGTGTGTTTAAAAAGCCTATCGTAGTGGAGTTTTTCTTCATATTATTAAAGACATCTTGCATTGTCGGTCAAAGATGGAAAAATATTGTTAGGCAAAGAAAAATAAAGAAAAAAAAAATAGGCATGGTAGAGTGGTAGAGAAAGCTTCAACTTTAGTTGGCTGGAACACCGGCGTGCCAAGGTTCAGAATTGACTACCCCCAACTTGAAGTGGAAGACAGTTGTAACATTGATTCAACAAAAACCCCAGAGGACAATCAGTGATTTATGAAACAGTGTATACGATAGGGTATGGCTACAATTGAATAATAATAATAATGATAATGATCAAAAAGCAATGGAAGTCCACAGCACTAGCCAAGGATTTTACATCACAACTTGTGTGGGGGATAGAGCACAACCATACATGTCCGAGCCATGAAGAGTGAAAAGGCAAAGGAGGGAAACAACCTTTATCTTTTGGCAAAGTGAAGCAAGGAATTCATGAAACGCATGATAGATGCGGCAACATGATGATCATCAAGCCAAACATGCCAGAAATTCCCAATAATAATCATCATCTATATCCCACAGTGTATGCTCCAAGAATAGATTGAAAACCCTGCTCATGGACACAGATTTTGTTATTCTTTCCGTTGAGCAAAACTGAACTCTGCTGCTGAAGTTCATTCAAATTGCATCCTCCATGAAAGAATATCAGCAAATTTGGAGAACATTATCCCGAAAAAGGAACATAATCTTCAAAGAATTCTTACAAAGAATATATGACTAAAAGCACAATATAAACATTAAACAAATTAATCAATTTAATTTAGCAACACCAGGAAGTGGGGAATAAGCATAGCTTCTTCCCCCAAATCGCAACACCCTTCAGTGGTCATCTCAGAAGAAAAAAGGCATAGCTTCTTCCTTCCCAAATTCTACAGTAGCCAGAGTTCTCTATGTTATTTACAACGTGAATCTCAATTTCGCTTTCCCAAAATTTTCAAATCCAATACCGAAAAATCAATCAATCAATCTTCCAAGACCAAAGTCCTTCTCCTTGAGTTTCTATTGAATATTGAACTCGAATAGCTGTGGCTTCTGCTTACTGATCCATGCTCCGAACCAGAATTCGAAGAGGACGACGACGAAGAAGAAGAGGAACGCCGTGACCTAGATCCGATTCTCCCGAAGAACGAAAAGAAATTGCGGAAAATTCTTCCGATTCCGCGATTCTCCCTAACCCTGCTGCTCCCCACCGCGCGGGAGATTCTTCTAGAACCTCCGTTTGAATTGCTTCCGCCGTCCATCTCCGTGTACACGACTGGCAAACGGCTCTCTCCGGCTCTACGGCCTCCGGCGAATCTTCCGACGGCGAATCCACCGCCAGGTAATCTCCATATGGTCAAACCCACGGCTTCCTCGTCGATCTGGCTGGAGACTCTAGATTCCGTCGAGTTCTGGTCGGACGGCAGCTCGTGGCGGCACACCGGGCACGAGTTCCGCATCGTGAGCCACGGCATGATGCAATCGGAGTGGTAAAGGTGCTTGCACGGCATCTCACGCGCCTCCGCACCGAGTTCAAACGCTTCCTTGCACACGGCGCAGTGCGTTTCTGCCTCCAGTTGAGACTCGACGATCTCGACCGTCGGCATTGACTCTATCGCCGCCTTCGACGCCGGCGGATTCTCCGGCCGCCCGAACCCGTTGATCTCGATCTGCGAAAACTGTTCCAACAGCCGATCGAATCCCGATCCAAGCAAGAACTCCGACATCGTCGGCGGAAGTGGCCGGAGACCTGAGCCATCTCCGTCGTCGTAGTACAGCTCGAAGGTCGAAGCCTCGCTGTCCGCTGCGCCACCGTCCTCCCCGGGTCCACGGAGAACGATCACCGGATTAAACGGCGAGCGGCTACCGGCGTTGCGGCGCCTCCGTCGAAACCCTTGCCTCCTGGAAGACTGAAGGCCGTCTGCGAACAAGGACATGGCCGGGGACTGGCCGGCGTGGATCTCTTCGACGAAGCCACTCTGGCAGTGGGGGCAAACGACGTCGTGTCGGTCCACGAGGTGAACGAAGCGCGTGCAGCTGTAGCACCAATACGACGCCGTCGCGGCGGGTTGTAAGTCCGAGTTCATTTTTTTTAACAACGAGTTGACTCGTTCTCAAAATCAGGAAGACGAAAATTAGTAGTAGTAGGAGGAGAGTTGGAGAGAGCGCGAATTTAAGGAGGAAGAGGAAAAAGGGTTAGCGTGTAAGTGACGCGGTTTTTAGTTGCATAAACAGTGACTCTGATGGGCAAATACATGGCAATTTCTAGTTTTCCATTAATTAATGAATTATTATAGATTAAACAAAAGGAAAAAAAAATAAAAATGAAACCACGGAATGAGCTAGAGTTAGGCTGGTGGGATTAGAGGGAATTAATTATAATAATTGATTAATGAAAGGGGGTGCGGAGCGTAAGAGGTGACCGACGATGGATGGCAAAATGGCAAATACAAAGAGTCGCCGATTTTGATTTTTTTTTCAAATTGGAAAACTTAAAGCTACATATTGGTAACATGTGATAGGACGATAACTCACCTTATTTTTTAATCAAGTGCTGATTTGATCATGATGACCAATAATTTAATACTCAAGTGAACTTTAACTTAAATATTATAAAGAGATTAGTCATTATTATCAGCTATACAATTCAGAAGAAAAATCAAGTGACCGGGGGTGTTTGATAGATGATTAGTTGGGTTTAGTTACCTTAACGAGGGAAAGGCAGCCCCAAACGGCTGTGCCTGGTTTACTCATTCGTAGTGGCTAGCTCTCGTCTGTCTTCGACAACTAGGCCCTACTAATCACTCATCACTGTCCCTCACGCTGCCAACCTCACTCCATTCATTCCCACGTTTCTTTTCTTTCTTTTCCTTTTCTTTTTATTCTTCCATTTCTTTTGTTTTAGAAATCAGAACCACTAAATTATTTTTCCTCGAAAATCATCGCACTGGAATTCAGGAAATTAATTTTTCATTTTTAAGAAAATAATAATTGAAGCAATAAACCATGACTCTTGTGTTTATAATTATTGTTATGAGTGTCACCTAAGTTTTCTCCATGTCCTCTTCGCATGCAACAAAGCCGCGCACACCATCATATGCGCTTTTTTGTTTATTTATTTAATTATGCCTTTTATTTCTTTCTTTTTTTCTGTAATAGTGTTTTGTGCTATGTGACAAATACTGGAATCATATCCATAATTTCGATTTCCCTTTCATTATTTTGTCGCAGCTAGTACACAAATTTCAAACCCGTTTTCCAGAATGGACATCCACGTGTTGAGTATGCCCATTGACCATGTCAATATAAGCCTCGTTGATTCTAGATCATTGCCTACAATGACGATTAGTCGACTATAATTGGGTGCTTATAATAACGCATGTTGGCATAGCCAAGCGGACGGAATAATAATGATGAAGGTCATTATAATATATGTCTATTCAAGGCAAATCAGTGGAGAGAAAAACCATGGATAAGGGGCATTAAATTAAACAACCACCTTCATTTTGTTTTTTAACACACAACTGCCCCCTTCTGAGTTTTCTATTTCGGCATTTCTAATCGTGTGACTTTTCAGCCCAGCTGTATGTATTTTATTGACAAAGCTAATATGTTACTCTTTCTGATTATAATAAGAGTTTTTTTAAAAAAAAATTGTTCACTTATATTTATCGTTTTAGAGTTTTAACGTAATATTAATTATTTATTTTTATGTTTTACTCTTATTATTTAATAGAGAGAGAAATTAAAAAAAAAAGTAAATTTGTTAAGCCATTATAAATTTTATATATTTTTGTGTAATATTAATTATTTTTTAATAAGTGTGCAAATTTTTTTTAAAAACTTTTATTTATGGACAGAATCAGAAAAATCTGAATCATACATTCAGTTTTTTATTTATATTTGTAATTAATTAATAATTACTAATTACTAATGAGTCAACTTCCGGCAAATACTAAAATGTCTTAAACCGACATTGTAAATATTCGATGTACTATATTTAGGATTAGTTTATTAAACTATAACATTTAAGGGCACTGTAGTGACAAGTGCTTCTTTTGTGACAGAAAATCTCCACTCGTAAACTGAACGTCCCCAAAATTTATACATATAACTACATTAATGTGCTAGAAAAAAGTTTGAGAAAATTATTAAAAGTTGAAGCGATAATGATTTTTAGTTTTCATTACATAAAAAATATCCCCTAAAACTGTTTTTTAGTCCTCATTAATTGTTCACTTAACAAAATTAAAATTAATTTTTACGAAAATCATAATTGTGATTGTGAATATAAGTCATCAAAGTCACTGTTGTGGTGAAATGATACAAATTAAACCTTACATATCTGTAGTACGCGCGCTCAATTTTCTACCAAGAATAAATATTGAAAATGAAATGAACCTGGCTCATCCAGTTGGACCTTATCAAAACCATAACAATAAAACAGTGACTCGTATAATTAATGGAAACATTTTCTATATGATGAAGAAATTGTTCTAGCATTGAATGATTCAAACAACATTTACTTTGTCTAATTAAATTTAACTATGTACACCCTCCAAATATTTCATCCCTTTCTTTTGACCAACAAAAAAAACGATTAGTAAGAAACAAAAAAACGATTAGTAAGAAATAAACTACGAAGTCGCTAGCCTTGCGTACAGCTCTACCGTACAGTTAACTTTGTTACTCTTATTTTATTTTTGTGAATACTGAATTATTTTATTTTGTAGAAGTTCATTCATAGCCCAAATCGCATAATGGATTGATTTCGGAGCTCTTTTCAAAAGGATGTCTGGGCCAAAATGATCAATAATGTCATTTACGTGGATATTGAAAACTTCAATAAATTGTTAATATCTAGTTAATTGCGAATTTTGATTTTGACCAATAATAACGAACTTTGAATTTGACTAGTAATAAAAAAAAATAATTAGTTAGTTTTGGCGCCAACATTAAATATCTCTGTTAATTAATGACTTGACATATGAAATTTTAACTTATTTTATCTTACATGACAGTAACACTTATTAATCCTACAAGACAGATCATTCACCAAAATACTTATGTTCCCAATAACACAATATTTGACCCAACCTATTTACCCATTTATTTAATATCAATCATAACCTAAACCTACAAATCAAATCAATTTCAATATTCTCCCCCCCCCCCCCC
>QANU01022113.1:574466-590179 GCA_003254905.1 Nissolia schottii
ATATTTTACCTAATAATTTCCCTTATTAATTCTCTAATCATGATTAGAAAATTAATTAAATATTTATGTTTACGGTTATTTCCCGATTGGTCTGGAAATCGGCTTAAGGTTCTGAGAAATTCGCCGGTCACGAAACCTCAACTTTGACTGCTATTTTTATGGGTTAAAGATGATTCTTATGAATTAAAGGTAATAATTTAATTTTCTTACCTCCCTAATTAACCTATAATTATTTATTACGCTAATTATCCGTACAGTGAAAAAGCGGGATGTTACAATCACCCCCATAATCAATCACCTTAGTTGTTCCATCACTACACAATTTAGAGGCATCGATCTAAACACATATTATCACAAACTAACATAGCAAAGGCAAACTAGCACATTGTAAATAACTAGAACCAGAGCACAACACTACAATACAATTCACGTTATCCAAGAGTCTTGAGAATTATGTGTGTGGTTAGGGTTCAAATATCATTGATGTTTAGTATCATGGTTACATCTAGAGAATGTTGGCACTTGTTGACAAGTTCTAACATTACTCAATATAGCTTAATTTAGTCATAATTTAGTAGTTTTCTATTTTTTCATGGCTGGATTTGTTTGCAATTCATGGTGTGTGTGCATGCTTGCAACAAAGTCACTACATGCAGCTAGGATCACTCGTGGCTTGTTTCATAAAAGTTATGAACAAACCGATTTTTGCCTTGGTTAAAGAATATGAATAACATTTTTTTTCCTTTTTTTCTCCTGAGTCAATAACAGAAGATGACTGAAAGTTTAAATAAATTTTTAATACCAAATAAACTGTGAATTTTAATTTTAATCTCTAATAAAACAATATTTGATTTTGGTCCTTAATGGATTTATTTTGTTTGATTTTGGTTTGATATGTTGGGCGAATTAGTTTTCAAAAGAAAATTCATCTAACCCCGGCAACCCAATGTTAGGTCAGATTTTAGTGTTTTCAAATAGTGACTTCAATGGACTCGACCCAACATCGGGTCGGGCGAGTTATTCAGACACCATTTAAAAAAAATCATAAAATTCTTTATTTTTTAAAATTATATTTTAAAAAATCAAATAAGGATCCCAATTCGTTGAATAGAGACAACCACATCTGTGGTAGTACTAGCAGAGACATGACAAAGGAAAGTACGGTAGTCTTACCAAATGGAATAAATAACTTTGCTCCATTACCGAGTTGTTCTTGTGCCACCACACCCACCACAGCGTGGCAAGCTTAAGTAGTTGATTCTCTTCCGTCAAATTAGTGTTGAGCCATTGCAGAGCATCCATCAACGCCCTAGCCGAAGTAAAGATCCCAACTCTATGCCAAATATCTGCAAAATGCCATAATCAATTTAGAATATTTTCACCTCAAAATCAAATATGCTAATTTAAGAAGCATAGACACGGACACATGACAAAGCAACACACTAACTTCAAAATTTTACAGGATAGAGATAAGACATATATATATATATATATATGTATAGAATTTAATATTTATAATAATATCTTAATAATTTCATTAATATTATACAACCAATTTTTAATAGTTTTTAAATTACTTTCAAAATATATGGAGCATTCTACATAGTTTTATGTGCCACTACTTACTAATTTTGTAATGGTTCATATTATTATAAATTATTTAATATTTAAAGTACTATTTACTTGGACACAACTCTAAATTTTTTCCATATAACTTATACACGATTGGACATTATAAGAGTTAATTAAAGAATTTTAATTACACTAGAGTTAGTTACAATCTATTTATAGCATGTGTATATAAAGGGCTAGTTACAGTTAGTTAAAAGTAGTTAGTTTTGTTAGCCTTACTTGTTGTCATAACAACATGATGGATGAGTGTGTGTAAAGCAGAACACAAGTCTGCTGTAGTTCAATTTTTCATTCATTCAATGATCAAGTAAAATTGATCATCCAATTCTCTCAACTTTCCTCTTCTCTCAATCTATGATTCTTTCTCTCTCGATTCAACATGGTATCAAGAGAAATTACCATAGTCTTTCGCTTCCATTTTTTTTTCAGCCATTGATGAATTTTTCATTCCTTTCTGATCGAAGCTTCAGAATCATATCTGATTCTTTGTGGTTTCAAAAAATTTTCTCCCACCGCGAAGGATTTAGTGATCATTTTTGAATTTTTCAAGAGGTGTAATCAATTTCTCATCTTAGTTCTTGTTTTGCATTTCTTCAATTTCTTCAATGGCTGCCAACTTCAATCTTGATCCATTTGTCCTCAATTCTTCGAATCATCCAGGCTTAATGCTAGTATCTTAACCTCTAACTAAGGACAATTATTTTTCATGGTCTAGATCCATGAAATTGGCTCTCAATGCCAAAAGGAAATTCGGATTTGGTGATGGTTCTATTCTCCAACCTGAAGATCCACAACAGGCTGAATCATGTAAATACATCAATGATATTGTGAGTTCTTGGCTTCTACATGTCTTGTCCAAAGATACTGCAACAAGTGTAATGTTCCATGAATCTGCGACAACATTGTGGAATGATCTCAAGGATCGTTTTTAGCATGGGAATGGACCTAGAGTTTTTCAGTTGAAGAAATCTTTGATGGATCTCCATCAAGGTAACCTTTCAATTCTGTAATACTATGTAAAATTCAAGATCTTATGGAAAGAATTAGGATGTTATAGGCTTGTCGATACTTGCAATTGTGGTGGTATCCAACCTTACCAAGATTTTCTAAGAATGGAACATGTCATTGGATTTCTTATGGGGCTTGATGAATCTTTTGCTCACATTAGAGGGCAAATTCTGCTGATAGATCCAATTCCACCAATCAGCAAGGTATATTCCTTGTTGTTACAAGAAGAAAAGCAAATGGGGGGTTAGCTTAACTCAATCCCCAATTCTTGCTAAAGTAGCTTGTGTTGCCAAGACTTCCAAACACTCCAAGTTTTCTGATGCCAAGCAGAAACAAGAAAAGAAGGACAAGAATAGTCTAAAATGCTCCAATTGTGGATGTCTTGGCCACACTATAACCCAATGTTATTGTAACATGTTAGAGTATATTGAGATATTCTAATATCCTAGCATATCGTAAATTATATTCAAGATTGATTTAGATTGATTTAAATTGATTCACTTTGTTATTAGGTTTATTTTCTCATTATTGTCCTGATTCTCTGCCTAGCCTATAAATATGCGTTGGTTCATTTGTATTCGACAACACAAGATTAACAAACATTTCTCTTCTAATATTTTCTTTGTCTTTCTCTTGTTTTCTCGTGCCTATTATTTTCCTAATTCAAGATGAAACTTAACATAACATAGGATATCCTCCTAACTATGACAAGAATAAAGGGAAACAAGTTGCTAATCAAGTTTCTGATGTTGTTTCTAAATCCTCCCCACAGTAGCAACAAGATGATAATATTCAACACCAAGTTTCTCTCCATGTAACGCAAATCCAACAGTTGATGCAGTTGCTGAATGCTAAGTCTTGCTAGCCTTCAAATGAAGCCAATGTTTCTATGGTTACAGGTATGGCTTTTACCACTTGTCACTTCAAATCATATAACGTTTCACGAACATGGATTTTGGACAGTGGTGCTATTTCACATATAGCTTCTTCCCTTCACATGTTTCCTTCACATTATCCTGTCAATAATTCATTTGTTACCTTGACAAATGGCTCTAAAGTTCCTGTTCATTCCATTGGCAATGTGAAGTTAACTCCTTCTTTAATGTTCACTAAGGTTCTCTATATTCCTGGATTCAAGGTTAATCTCATTTCCATGCATTACTTAGTCACATATCAATCATGCTTGACTCATTTTGATGCAAATTTCTGCATTATTCAGGACCTAAAGCCTCTGAAAGTGATTGGGAAGGGTAGCTTGCTCCTAGGGCTCTATGTCATGCAACAAACTACTGCTGCATCTTCTTCTGCATATTTTTCACAAACAAGTTCTACTGCTAGAGTTCTATTGCCAAATAAAGCAAATTCTATTTCTGCACATGTTTGGCATGCTAGGTTAGGACATAGCTCAGATAAAGTGTTACTAGATCTTAGCAACATTCTTTCTTTTCCAAACAAAGTTTCCAATCATAATTGTAGTATCTGTCCCTTGGCCAATAATCACTTGTCCAAAAATCCATTTGATTTGATACATTGTGACATTTGGGGGCCATATCATGTCCCAACATATAATGGAAAAAGATTTTTCTTTACAATTGTTGATGATTGCACAAGATATACATGAACATATTTGTTACAGTTTAAATTTGGAGCTACTAGACTGATCATGTAATTTTTTACATTAATTGAAACTCAATTTAATGTTAAAATAAAGCAAATAAGATAAGATAATGCCAAGGAGTTAGCATTAACCAATTTTTTGCAGAACAAGGGTGTTTTACATCAATTTTCTTGTGTTGAAAAGCCTGAACAAAATTCAATGGTTGAACGCAAACATCAACATCTCCTAAATGTTTCTAGGAGTTTATATTCTCAATCCAAGGTGCCAATTTCTTTTTGGGGAGAATGTCTTGCAACAGTTGTTGTTATCATTAATAGGCTGCCATTCCCAATTCTTCAACATAAATCACCTTATTTCTTATTGTACAAGAAACAACTTGATTATATAGCACTAAGGACATTTGGTTATCTTTGCCATGCATCCACTCTCCTATCTACAAGGAACAAGTTTTCAGCAAGAGCCACTCTATCAGTTTTTGTATGGTACCCTGTTGGCTATAAGAGCTACAAATTATACAACCTTGAAACCAGAAAGTTTTTCATTGTAAAGCTGTTCAATTTCATGAGGATTTTTTTCCCTTTTCAACAGAATCCTCACCTTAGTTTGCAGCCCTCTATGTTTCCTAATTTTGTGCTTCCAAATTAGGCTGCTGATCCTACTGCTGGCTCTGTTGTAACTCCTGTTGCTAATCTTGATACTGAGGCTATTGCTGAGTCTGATGCTGAGGCTATTGATGAGGCTCCTATTAATCCCTTAATCAGTGATGAACATCATACTGCAGACACTAGTGTACCATTTCCTAAAAATGCAAATCCTCCTAATCAGCCTTATCATGTTATCCCTGCTGCTTCTTTAAACACCACCAGATCAGGCAGAGTTGTTAGGCTCCCTGGTCACCTAAAGGAATACAAATGTGCCACAATTACATATCCTATATGCAATCGTGTTTCATATCACAGGCTTTCGCCTACTTACAAGGGATTGATTTTTCAGATAAATTCTATTTTTGAACCTTCTTTCTATCATCAAGCAGTGAAATTCCCTCAATAGAGGCTAGCAATACAGGAGGAATTACAGGCTATGGAATCTAATAAGACTTCGTCTGTGGTCAAGCTTCCAGCAGGCCAACATTCAATTGGATGCAGATGGGTCTATGAGGTTAAGTATAAGTCTAATGGTGAGGTGGATAGATACAAGGCTAAACTTGTTGCTAAGGGATACACTCAACAAGCAGGAATTGATTTTCTAGACACTTTTTCTCCAGTTACAAAGTTAACAACTGTCAAAATTTTGCTAAGCATTGTTGCTGTGAGGAATTGGACCCTCCTTCAATTGGAAATAAATAATGTTTTCCTCAATGAAGATCTATTTGAGGAAGCATACATGGACTTACCTCTTGGTTATTCAGTTCAGGGGGAGTAGACTAACCTGATTTGCAAATTGCATAAATCCATTTATGGTTTAAGACAAACATCAAGGCAATGGTTTCTTAAGTTTTCAACGACCTTAATTGCTGCTAGTTTCACTCAATCAAAGAGTGATTACTCTTTATTCCACTTAGGTACATGTAAGGGTTTGGTTGTTCTCTTGGTATATGTTGATGATAATATTGTTACAAGTCTATCTCTTAACGGTGTAGCAGCTGTACAAAAATAATTGCAATCGGTTTTCAAATTGAAGGTCCTTGGAAATTTAAAATATTTCCTAGGATTAGAGATTGCTCGGTCACCTCGTGGGAAATATCTCTCTCAAAGGAAATATGTCATTTCCTTGTTAGAGGAGACTGATTTCTTAAACTCAAAGCTTGCTCTTTTGCCAATGGTTCCAAACATTAAACTGAATTCTACTGATGGGGATTTATTGGAGGATTTTTCTTTGTATAGATGTCTCATTGGCCATCTCGTTTACCTCACTATTTCTAAGCTTGAAATCACATATGTTGTGAATAGATTAAGCCAATTTATGGAAGCTCCAAGGGTTCCACACCTTCATGCTATTCATCATCTGTTGAGATTCATTAAAGGTGCACCAGGTCGAGGGCTGTTTTTCAGTGCTAATTCAACATTACACTTGAAAGAATATGCTATGCTAATTGGGGAACTTGTCTAGATACAAGAAGATCAACCACAGGTTTTTGTGTTTTCTTAGGAGATTCCTTGATCTCGTGGAAGTCCGAAAAACAAGCCACGGTCTCAAAATCTTCTGCAGAGGCTGAATACGGAGCCCTTTATGCAATTGCAAGTGAGTTAACTTGGCTCACAACCTTGCAGAAAGACTTTGAGGTTGTTTCAGATTCTGCAATGGTGTTTTGCGACAACCAGACAACTATTCATTTAGTTACCAAACCATCATTTCACGAGAGGTCTAAGCATATTGAAATTGACTGTCACTTCAGTCGTGAGAAAGTCAATTCGGATGTTATTGTTTTGAATCATGTGCAAGGTCGTTTTTAGCTTGTTGACTTGTTAACAAAAGTTGTGGTTACTCCTCAATTTCATGCTATCATTACCAAGTTGGGATTGCTTGACATTTATCATCCAACTTGAGGGGGAGTATAAGAAATAATTAAAGACTTTTAATTACACTAGAGTTAGTTACAATCTATTTATAACATGTGTATATAAAGGGTTAGTTACAGTTAATTATAGGTAGTTAGTTTTGTTAGTTCAGTGTAGTTTTGATGCCTTACTTGTTGTCATAACAGCATGAATGATGGGTGTGTATAAAGTAGAACACAAGTCTGTTTTAGTTCAGTTTTTCATTCATTCAATGATCAAGTAAAATTCATCATCCAATTCTCTTAACTTTTTGCTTCTCTCAATCTGTGATTCGATTTCTCTCGATTCAACATATGAGACTGATTATAAATTTTTATTTGTACACTTTCGGATAAGTACAACACGACAATCTCATTAAATGTTCGTTCTTAGATGCTAACATGTTGAATGTAATAGTAAGGGTAATTAAGTATTTTTATAAGTGTGGCTATTCCGCTGGTGTGGAGAATGTGACCCCCTGCCCCCAATTATGTGTCTCGATTAACTTTTCACTCATCTTTGTGAAGAAAAATCCCCTGAACTCATAACCCAAATGGGATACCCTAATGAGAAGGTTGTTGCATTGTAATTACGGCATTTGAACATTGTTTTTTTTTATAATGTAATGGTGCTTTAATTATGAAAATAAAACAAAACTAAAGAAAATATGCGAATTTTAGAAACATTGTTCTTTTTAATGAAATGGTGTTTTAATTATGAAAATATAAAATAAAACTAAAGAAAAATATACGAATTTTAGAATTAAGTTAAAAATTGAAAATATAAATAAAAGGTCTCTTAATATGATTTTTTTATGGAATTTTTAAAAATCTATTTACTTTTTTGATGTATTTTTATTAGAAAAAAATCAGACTTTTAAGATTTTTTTTTTTGGGTTTTCAAGAAAGTGTCCATTGTCGACCCACAAGAAATCAAACTCTAACCAAATCCTTAAGAACCTCAATCATCCGGTGCTAGACTTTGTTAATAGACTTTTTAGATAGTAGATATAAGAATCAACAATTTTGTTAATACTATAACAATACTGTTGACAATACAAAATTTTCTCATATTATCCATACATTAAAATTAATCTCATGGAGTACTATTTTATTAACAATGGCATCGCGTCTATACGCAGAAAAAAGGAACTACCGTGCCATGAATTGATGACTGCGTTTCTAGATGGGTGGCACGCATTCATTACATTTAACTAGGTTAGTGAAGGCATGAAATTTTCAGTTCACACAAAGAGGAGTTAGATCCCTGCAATTCAATGTCAATAAATTGCCTACCTAGCATTCAAGTTGTTAACAATTTACACATGTGAAACAATTAAACTTATGAACAATTACTTTACTCAATACGTAGGAGTAAAATAATTTATAAATTTATTTTATTAGAAAATTTACTTCCTTTATTTTTGAATAAATTTATTTTTTTGGTATGTCTACAAATAATTGTCTAAATATTAAATTTAAATAATATTAATTATTTTTTATACCATATTTTTATTAAATAAACTAAGTAAAGAAATAATAGATGAGAGAGAAAGTAAGAATTGAGATATTAAATATTGATTACTTTATAAAGTATATGATCTCTAATTATTTTTTTAATATTTATGCATGACTAAAGAAAATAATTATTTGAGAATGGAGATAATAACCTTTGTTGTTTTTCAAACCTAGATAATAAAAATGGTTAGGATTAGGCCGGTGGAAGTCCTCCATTGTGATTAACGTGAAGTAATTTTTAAAGTAACAAGAAAAACCTAGATATAAACAAAAACTCTAGTTGGTCTGGAATCCCCAAAAAGTGAAACAAAAGCCAACAACCGAAATTAAGAAAGAAGCAGGCAGTTTGAAGAAATTTAACTGGTGCGAATTTTACTGTACTTTTGCCATATTTTATTCAACCAGCGAATCTATTAACACTACGTGTTACTCCCAAACAGTTTCTCCTTTTGTTGCGTTACCACCAAAAATGGGAAGAAAAAAAAAAAACCCTCTCTCTCTCTCTCGGCCATGCCCATGCCGCTACACCAGTCGGTTATCACTTGGTCAATTACCCCCCATTTTGTTGGAAATTCATATAATACTCTTGATATTTATATGTATCCGACTAGGGTTATTGGTATATGATAGCAAGCGAAAATTTTAAGATACAACTCATTTTAATAATTTTTAAAAAAATCAATTTACAAAAATGTGAAATTCATGATGACTTAGGGAGAGGTTCTCTCAAGTAATTTTTATAAACATTTCAGAATATAAAATAAGAAGATAATAAAAATAGAAATATATTTAAAAAAGAAGACAATTTATAAAATCTAAAATTAATTTTTGTATTTAGATAATTTTTTAATTAATTTTTATATTTAATCATAATTTTTAAATAAATTTTATATGTCCAAAACAAAGGAGCATAAGAAACGGGCATTTGCTATTTGTATATTTTCATATTTTCTATGTTATAACACTTACCAAACACATAACACAACTATTTTAAAGTAATGATTCATTTAAAGCGAGTGTGAAAGTCAACTATTATGACCACGTCATATAAAATTCATTTTATACGTAAGAATTATTCCATTTATATATTCTTACTATTAGTTAAAAAGAAAAAAACTTAAAAACAAATAAATTTGGGTTTGGTTTGCCACCATCGCTGTATTTAATCCTCATCGAAATAGAACAAAACCCTAAAGGGTTCTGGTAAAGAACCAATCGCCGCCGGATTCATTTCTAACATCGCTATCCCTCTCTCTCTTATTTCTTAACTTCGTTTTTCTGTTCTTCCGCTTTCTTTTCACTCTTCTATTGCCACGTCAATTCAATTCGTCTAGAGTTATTCTAGATGAAACAAAAATTGGTTGTATGTGAAACAACTCGGTATGCTTAAATTAATTTTTTCAATCTACTTTTTTTCTGATTGATTCTTCGGTCAGTTGTTCTGTTTCAGCTGCTTCTGCAGTTTCCATGAAGATTGGTGTTCATTAATGTTATTTATTTTTGGTTTTCTGGGTTGCAAGTAGTTACAAGTGAGCAGTTCCGGAGTTATGCATTTTGATGGGAAAAGCTCATATTTTTTAGCTTTTTTAGCCGGTTAGGGTTTGGTTTTAGGTTTAGGGTAGTGATCAAGTTTTTAGCTGTAAGGTGAATGTTTGGATGATCAATTTTAGTCGCTGAGGAAAATGTTGTCTGAATTGGGGAGGAGGCCGATGCTTGGTAGTAACGAGGGTTCCTTTGGGGATGAATTGGAGAAGGAGATTGGGATGCTGCTTCGAGACCAACGGAGACAGGAGGCGGATGATCTCGAACGGGAGCTTAATTTGTATCGGAGTGGATCAGCGCCTCCAACTGTGGAGGGGTCTCTGAGTGCAGTTGGAGGGTTATTTGGAGGTGGCGGAGGCAGTTCTGTCGCTGCTGCTGGCAACTTTTCGGAGTTTTCCAGGGCAAAGGATGAGAATGGTTTTGCTTCGGAGGAAGAGCTTAGGTCTGATCCAGCTTATCTTTCATACTATTACTCGAATGTGAATTTGAATCCTCGGCTGCCACCTCCTTTGCTGTCCAAGGAGGATTGGAGGTTCACACAGAGGCTAAAAAGTGGAGCTTCGGTTATCGGTGGAATTGGTGATAGGAGGAAAGTGAACAGGAATGATGACAATGGTGGTAGATCATTGCTAGCGACACCGCCAGGGTTTAATTTGAGGAAACAAGAGAGTGAGGTGGATAATGAAAAAATGAGAGGTTCGGCTGAGTGGGGTGGTGATGGACTCATTGGTTTGCCAGGCATAGGACTTGGCAGCAAACAAAAGAGCTTTGCAGAAATTTTTCAGGTGGCCTGCTTCTTTCATCCTGTTTAATTTCTCAGCTACTTGACTCTTGTGCATTTGTTTGTTTTTCCCTGGATTGTGGCGATGTGCCATTTTGTGTTTTCACTTTTGATCTTTGACACATCTCAAGAAACTGCTTCTATGATTGAACATTTGAATTATGCATAGTGTGTTTTGATGTTTGGACATGTGGTTAAATCCGGCAGGAATTAAAGTTTGATTTTTGGCATGCATTTCTGACATGCACTGATTCTGCTTTTAGCTTCTGCACTGTTATTTCTAGTGCTTGTGGCATTCACAGATAGCAGCATAACTTATTGCCTGAAATTCATGTGAACTTTTTTGTTTTTGTTTTATTTCTACAATTCTACTGATGTTCTGTTCCATTTTTGTTGATCCATTAGTTGTGGACATGCATTAGTTTCATACAGGCTGAAATATTGGTACTTATGGTTCTTTCCCTCAGCTCTAAATAGTTGATTTGTTGCATTAACTGTAAAATCTTTTGGACACATTAACATCTATCAAACCATAGACTTTTGGATAACTTAGGAGTTGATTTTCTTGGGAATTGTGTGGGTTTTATCTTCAATAGAATTCATGTTTTGACAAACTTGTAATGTGTGTATGTTTTGATTTATTTATTTATTTATTTTTCTTTATTGCTGCTCCCTTTATCTTCAGTCCATCATTTATAACTGGTAATTTTGCAGGATGATATGGGGCACAACACCTCTGTCACAGGGTATCCTTCTCGTCCAGCCAGCCGTAATGCATTTGATGAAAATGCTGATTCCATAAGTTCTGCTGAAGCAGAGCTGGCTCACTTACGCCGAGATTCTTTAGCCACTGATGCTTTAAGATCTGGATCAAATGTTCAGGGGTCATCTTCTGCCCAAAACATTGGCCCGCAATCTTCATATAGTTATGCTGCTGTACTAGGTTCTTCCTTGTCACGAAGCACTACTCCTGATCCTCAACTTGTTGCTAGGGCTCCCAGTCCTTGTCCCACACCTATTGGTAGTGGGAGAGGTGTTGCTGCTGAGAAGAGAGGTGTTACAAGTCCTGATGGATTTAATGGTGTTTCGTCTGGTGTCAATGAGTCTGCAGATATTGTAGCTGCTTTATCTGGCATGAACTTGTCAGCTAATGATGTGCTAGATGGTGATAACCATTTCCCATCACAGGTTGAGTCAGAAGTTGATAATCATCAGAGATATCTTTTTGGTATGCAAGGTGGTCAGGATCATGGCAAGCAACATGCATATTTAAGGAAGTCAGAATCAGGGCACTTGCAGAAATCATCTTATTCTGAGTCAGGTAAGAGCAGTGGGAGTGTATCAGACATCAACAATCCATCCTTGGATAGGCACGTTGAGCTACAGAAGTCTGCTATTCCTTCCAATAACTCACATTTCAAGGGCTCACCCACTTCCCCTTTTAGTGGTGGTGGTGGTGGTTTGCCAGTTCAGTACCAGCCTTTGGCTGGTACCAATTCATCATTTACTAACTATGGCCTGAGTGGGTATGCTGGAAATCCAGCATTGGCATCCTTGATGGCTAATCAACTTGGAACCAGTAATCTACCACCCCTGTATGAAAATGTTGCTGCAGCATCAGCAATGGGTGCCCCTGGAATGGACCCAAGAATTCTTGGAGGTGGCTTGGCTTCAGGAGCTGCTGCCCAATCTGATGTGCATAATCATGGTAGAATGGGAAATCAAATTGCAGGTGGCACTATTCAGTCTCCTTTTGTTGATCCCATGTATCTTCAGTACATGAGGACATCTGAGTATGCTGCAGCTCAACTTGCCGCTCTTAATGACCCGTCTGTTGACAGGAACTACTTAGGAAACTCTTATATGAATTTAATTGAGCTTCAGAAAGCTTATCTTGGGACTATGCTCTCTCCTCAGAAGTCGCAGTACAATGTTTCACTGGGTGGCAAATCTGGTGGTTCCAATCATCATGGTTATTATGGAAATCCTGCATATGGTGTTGGCTTGTCTTACCCAGGAAGTCCACTGGCAAACTCTTTATCCAATTCCCCTGTTGGATCTGGCAGTCCTATTAGACACAATGACCTGAATATGCGTTATGCTTCTGGAATTAGGAATTTAACTGGAGTCATGGGACCTTGGCATCTAGATGCTGGGAACATGGATGAAACCTTTACTTCTTCTCTGCTGGAAGAGTTTAAAAGCAATAAAACCAAGTGTTTTGAGCTCTCTGAAATTTCTGGTCATGTTGTTGAGTTCAGGTATATTTTTTTACCTGTTAGTTGCTTTTGTGCTTAATTTTGTACTTGTCCTACTGGAGGATTAAATTCAATAAATTTGCTCTCATGGACAGTGCTGATCAATATGGGAGCCGGTTTATTCAACAAAAGCTTGAAACAGCAACTACTGAAGAAAAAAACATGGTTTATCAGGAAATCATGCCACATGCTCTAGCTTTGATGACTGATGTCTTTGGTAATTATGTGGTTCAAAAGGTAGTAATCACCCTCTCTCTCCCTCTCTATATTGCCCATGCACACTCAACTGATTCTCAATTACAGATCTTATTAGATTGACAATTGGTATGTGGTAGTTTTTTGAGCATGGACTTGCATCCCAGAGAAGAGAATTAGCCAACAAGCTTTTCGGTCACGTTCTGACACTCAGTCTACAAATGTATGGTTGTCGTGTCATCCAGAAGGTAATGCAAATTTGGGTGCCATTTGGTGACATATCTATGTATGGATCTGTATCTTCAGTATTCTGAATATTTCATCCTTTTTCCCTCTTGCTTTTGTTATATGTATCTCTCTCTAGGCCATAGAAGTTGTTGATCTGGATCAGAAGATAAAGATGGTTGAAGAGCTTGATGGTAATGTCATGCGCTGTGTTCGAGATCAGAATGGGAACCATGTCATTCAGAAGTGTATTGAATGTGTTCCTGAAGATGCAATCAACTTTATTGTCTCAACGTTTTTTGGACAAGTTGTGACACTATCAACCCATCCGTATGGTTGCCGGGTGATACAGGTAGGATTCCTTCCGTGCTTATGTTGCTCATTTTTTTTATGCACTTGAAGTCCTTGAACATTTTATAATATCTTTCACATGGCAGAGAGTACTAGAGCATTGCAAAGACCCTACAACACAGCAGAAAGTTATGGATGAGATTTTAGAAGCTGTTAGCATGTTAGCCCAGGATCAGTATGGCAACTATGTAGTCCAGGTTTATTTTTTATTCTAATTATTGCTGCAATTAGTTATATGGAAGTGGAAATATGTTTGTACATTTAACGATTTGTATGATTTTCTTGAGCATGTTATTTTGGCATGTGTATCTTGCTCCAACCTAGTTTTCTTGAGATAGTAGAGATGATAGTTTTTGTGCACTTTTTGTTGAGAGTATAATCCTAACAATTCTCCTTCAATGATGTTTTCTGAATTATTTCCCTTTATATATTAATTTTTCGTTAACTGATATTTTTTCAAAAGATGAATCTCCTTTATTATGATTCACATTGTTGCCTAAAACATTCTTTGTCAATGATATTATAAAATTCATTGAACTTTTTAATCTTAGATTCAGTTCTTCATTCACTGTGATTTGTGAATGTCTTGTATAACATGTAGTCTTAAGCCTAGTTGATACAAACATATACATACGTTATAACTTGTACTCTTTGCTTTATGCTTATAACACGCCTTCCTAGTTTTGTTCTCTGATGATATCGGCTTCTAGTCCCTGCTTCACCCAGTATTCTGTTCTCAACTGTTATGTAACTTGAAATGATATCCGCATAGCATGTCATTTATACCTGTCAGCTGATCTCTTGTCATGTTTCAACTTCTTCTCTTATATAACAGCATGTACTTGAACATGGGAAGCCTGATGAGCGTTCAACTATTATCAAGGAATTGGCCGGCAAGATAGTTCAAATGAGTCAACAGAAGTTTGCCTCAAATGTTGTGGAGAAGTGTTTGACCTTTGGAGGTCCTTCTCAACGGCAAATACTTGTGAATGAGATGCTTGGATCCACTGATGAAAATGAGCCTCTTCAGGTTTTTCCTCTTTAAACTGCTGCCTCCACTTTTCGCAATTCCCCTTTCTTTGAAGGAAATTGCATATGATGAGATGTAATGATTGCCTCTTGTCATCATGGATTTTGTGCAATTGCAATGTTAATAGGGTTAACAAACGCCACATTTTGTCCACATAGGCTTGCTATACCCATAAGATGAATCTGAGGGAGGCTGGATTGTCAATGACTTTGGTTAACCAGTGATTGTCATATTGTCCATCCAATCTTTTAGTTTGGTAGTAGATATAATGTTTGAACAGAATGATGAGCTTTCACATTTTTGCTATTTTGAACTTCGATCACGCTAGTTTTATCACTTATTGTCAAGGAGAAGGATGGTTAACTTTTTTGCTACAGTTCTTTCACTATAATTGTGATCATATCAGTGTTGTGGATGCTCTGGTTTACTCACTCTCAACATCTCTTGAGAAAAGTTATACTTTTGTTATTCTTGCAACTGATAAATCAGGTTTCTCTTGTATACAGGCAATGATGAAAGATCAATTTGCAAACTATGTTGTGCAAAAGGTGCTGGAGACTTGTGATGATCAACAGCGTGAGCTAATTCTGTCGCGAATTAAAGTTCATTTAAATGCATTGAAGAAGTACACCTATGGAAAGCATATTGTTGCCCGTGTAGAGAAACTTGTTGCTGCCGGAGGTAGTTATTCCCTATAAAATTGTTCTGACTCAGCATCATTTGTGTGGTTTAGGTGTATTTTTATCCAATACATGCATGGATGCGTGCATGAATAGGATATACACCTGAATTGCGGCCACTAATTGTGTGCCTTTTATCTGTGCATTTATAATCGCAAGTTTCTTGTTTAGTATTCATTTAGCATACCAACCTGTCATCAAATTTCTTGCAGAGAGGAGAATTGCTGCACAGTCTTCTCTTCCTGCTTAGGCGGGCATAGGAAATGGATGTTGTTTGTACAGCTAACTGAGGCTAGTGTGAGCTTCTTCCTCTCCCTTATCTCTCTCTCTCTCTCTCTC
>QANU01022113.1:591192-618841 GCA_003254905.1 Nissolia schottii
TTATTATTATTATTATTATTATTATTATTATTATTATTATTTTATTTATATGCGCTGGTGCTTTAATCATGAAAATGTAAGATCTCAATTTTATAGTAATTAAGTTAAATAGAAATAAAAGTATTTGGTAGGTATATATAAAAAAATTAATTTGATTAACATTTATTAATTATGTGAACAAATTTGATTAATTTAAAATTATGGGAACACATTTGATGGTTATTCAATCACGCTCTAGGAGCGAGGATGACTTAATATAATGCTCTACTAAATAAACTGCGAAGTAAAGAAACTTGATAACTAAATCCGTAAAATTAATTTCAGCAATGCCATAGTATCTATACAAAAAGAATTAAAAATAAAAACTGTCATGCCATGAATTGATAACTGCTTTTCTTGATGGGTGGCACACTATTTATTACATTTAACTAGGTTAGTAAAGGCATGCAAATTGCAATTCATACAATGAGGAGTTAGATCCGTACAACTTGAAAGTCAATAAATTACCTACCTAGCATTAAATTTAGGATCACTTTTGTTTACTGTTCCCTCGGTCCATTTTATTTTGTAGGTTACTTTCACCTTTTAGGTATTACATTTTAAAAATTGAAAGTAACAGATAAAATAAATTAAAAAAAAGGTAATTAATATCCTCCATTGATAGGAAAAAAAACATGGGAGTATAATTTTTGAAAAATAAATCATATGGAGAAAGTATAAAATCTGGTGCAGGGTAGCCACAGTAAAGTATATATCTATACAATACAATGAAAATTATATCAAAAAAATAATTTTTCATAGGTGTCTAATTTTGTTTTTCATTTTTATCTTTGTGGTTACCACTTCAATAATTACTCATTATTTATCACTTTTATCCTTAAGTTATCACTTAAAATAACTACTCGTTAAGAAAAAGCAAAAGACACAGAATGTCATCAAACTCCCTATTTAGTACATAAAGAAGGTAAAACTAAACAAAAGATATGTTTTTTTTTTCTTTTTTAACCACGGGCTCTTTGGTAGCATTTGGTACCTTTCTTAAAATAAAAGGGATCGAGACAATATAGACACGTCTCTGACATCATTTCTTTTTAGAAGTATAGAAATTAATTTAAAAATTATTCTCATAACATATTTCATGTGTCTCTCTTTTTAGAAGGTACATGAATTAACTTTCAATTTATTTCAAAATATAATAAATTAATTTTTTAATCTGTCTTCTTCTCTAAACATATTTTAATCTTCACTATCTTTGTCATTTCTGTCTCGAGATAATAACCAAACACTACATTCAACTTAAGAAATTGAATGACCCACGCAATGGATCCATTCTTTTGCGCATGTATTGTGTCATTTTCAAGGCTTAAACCCACGTAAGTAAGGAAATTTTTTTTAATCACCTGAATATAAAATAATTAGGTTACTATTTTTTATATATTTCTAAATACAAATTATTAACAGTTTAAATTTTATGTTATTTGTGCTTAAGAATTTTACATTATCATCTCATTATGTATTACTATTTTAATAAAAACAATTCATTTATAAAGTAGTTAGTTAATAACTTTTATTAACCAGACAATATATAATTAGATGTCAATATATAATTTTTTTTGTATTTATCGTGCATAAAAATTAAACTCAATAATCAATATTTTATTTAATTGATTTAACTATTTATTATGAATAATTTTATCAAATGATTTTCTAATTAAGGAAATAAGTATATCACTGGATTTTATCTGAGTATGCTTTATAAGAAAATAACAATGTCTCATGAGAAGAGTTCATGTAACATGACTTCTCTTTACAAAAAAATGTTAATCGACAATAAAGTCTCAAACACATCATAAGTTTCACTATGTTTCATTAGTGGAGTCCCATAATATATATATATATATATATATATATATATAAATATAAGAAATGACAAGATATTTATACATTTGCCTTTTAACATGTTTATTCTAAATAGCAATGTTGCTGCTCTTCTCACTGGATAAAACACCACAAACTCTAGTCAGTCTAGAATTCCCAAACAGTGAAACAAAAAGCCAACAAGTGAAGTTAAGAAAAGAGTAGGCAGTTGAAGAAATTAAACTGCTGCGAATTTTACTGTACTTTTTTCCCCCAATTTTTTTTATTCAACCAGCGAATCTATTAACCATACGTGTCACTTCCGAAACAGTTTCCCCTATTTTGCATTACCCCCAAAAAGGGGAAACCCTTCTCTCTCTCTCTCTTTGGCCATGGCCATATTCCACTTACATCAGTCGGTTATCACTTGGTCAAGTACCCCTAATTTGTAGGAAATTAATAAAATATATACTTTAGATATTTATAAAAATGGAAACTTTGCCAAATTTTGTATAAAAGAATTTTTTTTAGAAACAAATAAATTTGGGCTATGTTTGCTTTGCTCTACCATCAAGTGTGTATTTAATCCTCCTCGAAAATAGAACAAAACCCTAAGGGTTCTTCTGGTAAGAAACAATCGCCGCCGGATTAAATCTCTCTCTGCTTTCTCTTTTCATTTCTAACTTCACTGCTTTTGTGCGTTGATTTCATTCTTCTGTGTTTGTTTGTGCTAGATTGGAAAACTATGATGCAGTAGGAATTCATTGTCAGTAATCATGGGAACGAACCTCAGGGAAGCTTAAGTTAAATTTCGAAATCTGCTTTTTCTGACTGATTCTCCTGTTAGTTCTGTTTCAACTGCTTCTGTGCAGTTTTCATGAAGATAGTTGGGTAGTTTTTTTTTTTTTTTGGTTACAAGTAGTTATAAGCGAGCAGTTCCGAGGTTGTAAATATGGGCTTTATGTGTTTCGATGGGCAAAGTTTATATTTTTGAGCTTTTTTAGGGGTTTACGGCAGTGATCAGGTTTTTAGTTGTAATAGAGTTGGTGAAGGGAAAATGCTGTCTGAACTGGGGAGGAGGCCAATGCTTGGTGGTGGTAACGAGGGTTCCTTTGGGGATGAATTGGAGAAGGAGATAGGGATGTTGCTCCGCGAGCAACGGAGACAAGAGGCTGATGATCGGGAGCTTGAGCTCAATTTGTATAGGAGTGGATCAGCGCCTCCAACTGTTGAGGGTTCACTGAGTGCGGTTGAAGGGTTATTCGGAGGTGGCGGAGGCAGTTCAGGCACTGCTGCCGGCTCCTTTTCGGAGTTTTCCAGGGTGAAGAATGAGAATGGTTTTGTTTCTGAGGAAGAGCTTAGGTCTGATCCAGCTTATCTTTCATATTACTACTCGAACGTGAATTTGAATCCTAGGCTTCCGCCTCCTTTGCTGTCCAAGGAGGATTGGAGGTTCACACAGAGGCTAAAAGGCGGGGCTTCGGTTCTGGGTGGAATTGGTGATAGGAGGAAAGTGAACAGGGCTGACGAGAATGGTGGCAGATCATCGCTTGCAACCCCGCCTGGTTTTAACTTGAGGAAACAAGAGAGTGAGGTGGATAATGAAAAGATGAGAGGTTCGGCTGAGTGGGGTGGTGATGGACTCATTGGTTTGCCAGGCCTTGGACTCGGGGGCAAACAAAAGAGCCTTGCTGAAATCTTTCAGGTGGCTTGCTTCTTTCATCATGTTTGATTTCTCAGCTACTTAACTCTTGTGCATCTGTTTGTTATGGTGATGGTGATGTGCCATTTTGTGTTTTCACTTTTGATCTTTGACACATCTCAAGAAACTGTTTCTGAGACTGAATATCTGGTTGAATTATGCATATTTTGTGTTTTGATACTTGGACATGTCGTTAATCCCGTGTGAATTATATTTTGATTCATTCAACGCAAAGTTTTAGCATGCCTTTGTGACATGCACTATGCTTTTAGCATCTGCACTGTTATCTCTAGTGCTTGTGGTGTTGGAAAATGACAGCACAACTTGTTGGCTGAAGTTCATGTGAAGCCTTTTGTTTTTGTTCTACTTCTACTGATGTTATGTTACTTTTTGTTTGTTCACTAGTTGTGGACATGCATTAGTTTTAAACAGGCTGAAATTTTGGTACTGTTAGTTCTTTCTCTCGCTCTGAGTGAAATATTTGGGACTGGTTAAAAGCTATCAATCAAACCAGACTAGTTGGGTAATTTAGGAGTTGATTCTCTTGGCACTGTGTGGGGTTTATCTTCAACAGTTTCAAAGAAATTCATGGTTTGACACACCTGTAATGTGTGTTTTGATCTGTTTTGTTTATTTCTCTTTATTTCTGCTCCCTTTTGCATCTGCTCATCATTGTAATTTTGCAGGATGATATGGGGCGCAACTCCTCTGTCACAGGCTATCCTTCTCGTCCTGCCAGCCGTAATGCATTTGATGAAAATGCTGATACCATAAGTTCTGCTGAAGCAGAGCTGCCTCATTTACGCCATGATTCTTCAGCCACTGATACTTTAAGATCTGGATCAAATGTTCAGGGGTCATCTTCTGTCCAAAATATTGGCCCGCAATCTTCATATAGTTATGCTGCTGCACTGGGTTCTTCCTTATCACGAAGCACAACTCCTGATCCTCAACTTGTTGCTAGGGCTCCCAGTCCTTGTCCCACACCAATCGGTGGCGGGAGAGTTGCTGCTGCTGAGAAGAGAGGTATTACAAGCCCTGATACATTTAATGGTGTTTCTTCTGGTGTCAATGAGTCTGCAGACATTGTGGCTGCATTTACTGGCATGAACTTGTCAGCAGATGATGTGCTAGATGGTGACAACCATTTCCCATCACAGGTTGAGTCAGAAGTTGATAATCATCAGAGATATCTTTTTGGTATGCAAGGTGGTCAGGATCATGGCAAGCAACATGCATATTTTAGGAAGTCAGAACCAGGGCACTTGCAGAAATCATCTTATTCTGAGTCAGGTAAGAGCAGTGGGAGTGGATCAGAAATCAACAATCCATCCTTTGATAGGCACCTTGAGCTACAGAATTCTGCTGTTCCTACCAATAACTCACATTTCAAGGGATCACCCACTTCCCCTTTTAGTGGTGGAGGTGGTTTGCCAGTTCAGTACCAGCCTTTAGATGGTACCAATTCATCATTTACTAATTATGGTCTTAGTGGGTATGCTGGAAATCCAGCATTGGCATCCTTGATGGCTAACCAACTTGGAACTGGTAATCTACCACCCCTGTATGAAAATGTTGCTGCAGCATCAGCATTGGGAGCCCCCGGAATGGACTCAAGAGTTCTTGGAGGTGGTTTGGCTTCTGGAGCTGCTGCCCCATCTGATGTGCATGGTCATGGTAGAATGGGAAATCAAATTGCAGGTGGCGCTCTTCAGTCTCCTTTTGTTGATCCCATGTATCTTCAGTACATGAGGACATCTGAGTATGCCGCAGCTCAACTTGCTGCTCTTAATGACCAGTCTGTCGACAGGAACTACTTAGGAAACTCGTATATGAATTTAATTGAGCTTCAGAAAGCTTATCTTGGGAGTATGCTCTCTCCTCAGAAGTCGCAATACAATGTTTCACTGGGTAGCAAATCAGGTGGTTCCAATCATCATGGTTATTATGGAAATCCTGCATATGGCGTTGGCTTGTCTTACCCAGGAAGTCCACTGGCAAACTCCTTATCCAATTCCCCTGTTGGATCTGGCAGTCCTATTAGACACAATGACCTGAATATGCGTTATCCTTCTGGAATGAGAAATTTAACTGGAGTCATGGGACCTTGGCATCTAGATGCTGGGAACATGGATGAAACCTTTGCTTCTTCTTTGTTGGAAGAGTTTAAAAGCAATAAAACCAAGTGTTTTGAGCTCTCTGAAATTTCTGGTCATGTTGTCGAATTCAGGTATATTTTTGTGTGTTAGTTGTTTTGGTGCCTAATTCTGTACTTGCTGTATTGAATAATTAAATTCTATGAATTTACTCTCATGGGCAGTGCTGATCAATATGGGAGCCGGTTTATTCAACAAAAGCTTGAAACAGCAACTACTGAAGAAAAAAACATGGTTTATCAGGAAATCATGCCCCATGCTTTAGCTTTGATGACTGATGTCTTCGGTAATTATGTGGTTCAAAAGGTAATAATTACTTTCTCTATATTGCCCATGCTCACCCAATTGGTTCTCATTTATAGAACTTGTTAGAGTGACAATTGGTATCTGGCAGTTTTTTGAGCATGGACTTGCATCCCAGCGAAGAGAATTAGCCAACAAGCTCTTCGGTCATGTTTTGACACTCAGCCTTCAAATGTATGGTTGTCGTGTCATCCAGAAGGTATTAGCAAATTTCGGTGCCATTAGGTTATATTTCTCTTTACAGCTCTGCATCCTTAGTATTCTAAATATGGCATCCTTTTCCCCTTTGCTTTTTGTTTTTATGTACATTCTCTCTAGGCCATAGAAGTAGTTGATCTGGATCAGAAGATAAAGATGGTTCAAGAGCTTGATGGCAATGTCATGCGCTGTGTACGAGATCAGAATGGTAACCATGTCATTCAGAAGTGTATTGAATGTGTCCCTGAAGATGCAATCAACTTTATTGTCTCAACTTTTTTCAGTCAAGTTGTGACACTATCGACCCATCCATATGGTTGCCGGGTGATACAGGTAGGATTTCTTCAGTGCTTAGGTTACTCATTCTTTAATGCACTTGAAATCTTTGAATATTTAATTATATCTTTCACATGGCAGAGAGTATTGGAGCACTGCAAAGACCCTACAACACAGCAGAAAGTTATGGATGAGATTTTAGGAGCAGTTAGCATGTTAGCCCAGGATCAGTATGGCAACTATGTAGTCCAGGTTTATTATTTATTGTTGTTACTTTAAGTTTGGGCCTCTTATTGCCACAATTATTGATGTGCGTGTGGAAATATGTTTGTACATTCAACATGCTTTGCTTGATTTATTTGAGCATGCTATTTTGGCATGTATGTTTCTTGATCCTATCTAATTTTCTATTGATAACACAGATGATACTAGTTTTTCTGCACTTTTGGTCGAGTGTAATCCTAACAATTCTCTTATCCTATTTTCTGAATATTCCCTTTTATGTTTTCCTTGTCAACTAACTTTTTTTGAAAAAGATGGATCTCCTTTTTGTGATTTACATTGTCACCTAAAACCTTCTCTGTCAATGATTGAAATTCATTGAAA
Source organism: Nissolia schottii (assembly GCA_003254905.1). Classification (NCBI taxonomy): domain Eukaryota; kingdom Viridiplantae; phylum Streptophyta; class Magnoliopsida; order Fabales; family Fabaceae; genus Nissolia; species Nissolia schottii. The sequence goes on from QANU01022113.1 coordinate 598,291, forward strand.
ATTTTATTTTTTATTCTTCATAAATTTTGATTTGTGGATGTCTCGGAAAACATGTACTCTTCAGCTGTAGTTGTTACATTTACCTTTTTATCTTTTTATCTTTTGATGATCTGTTTCTTTATGGTTTGAGTGTGTACACGGTCTATGATAGGGTACTATGACATCGTCTAATCCATGTAGTTGATCCCCTCCTAGTAACACAAGGCTTAGTTGTTGTTGTTGATGGTGATATGTTTCTTTATGTTATAACTTGCAGTCCTCTTTGCATTATGATTATAACATGGATTCCAAGTTTTGTTCTCTCATGGCATGGGCTTGTCCCTGCTTCACCCTGTATTCTGTATCCACGTAGCATGTCATTTATACCTTTCATTTCAATTTCTTTTATAAAACAGCATGTACTTGAACATGGGAAGCCTGATGAGCGTTCAGCTATTATCAAGGAATTAGCTGACAAGATAGTTCAAATGAGTCAACAGAAGTTTGCCTCAAATGTTGTGGAGAAGTGTTTGACTTTTGGAGGTCCTTCTGAACGGCAATTGCTAGTGAATGAGATGCTTGGATACACGGATGAAAATGAGCCTCTCCAGGTTTTTCTTTGTCAAATTTCTCTCTCTCCCACTAATTCCCCTTTCTTTGAGGGACATTGCATATGATGAGATGTAATGATTGCGGAATGCGGCTGTTCTGCTCTCTCTGTCATGAATTTTATGCAAAGGCGATGTCAGTAGTTAGGAGAAGCCAATTTTTGTTCATATAGGCTTGCCATACTCCCACAAGGTGAATCTGAGGGAGCTTGGAGTGTCTTGCCCTGTTTGCTGCGAACAGTTCTCTTTGAAGGTTGGCGAGCTTCAGCCTTCGAAGAGTGCTATTCTGTGTGTGTACTCACGTGCGCCTGAAGGCGTGCTTGCGGCCACTTAAAAACAGTTTTTTTAGCGGCTTGATCGCCTTGACCTATCGTGTGAAAAATTATACTAGTCTGTCATTCTTGCAACTGATAGATCTGATTACTCGTGTACACAGGCAATGATGAAAGATCAATTTGCAAATTATGTTGTGCAAAAGGTGCTGGAGACTTGTGAGGACCAACAGCGTGAGCTGATTCTTTCACGAATTAAAGTTCATTTAAATGCATTGAAGAAGTACACCTATGGAAAGCATATTGTTGCCCGTGTAGAGAAACTCGTTGCTGCTGGAGGTACTTGTTGTCTTCTTCTGCATGTTGTCTTCGGTTTAGGTGCATTTTTGTCTGAATACGCACATGAATTGGATATATGCATGAACATGGCAGCTAATTGTGTACCGTTACCTGTGCATTAATTGCAAGTTTCTTGTTGAGAACTGGTCATCTAATTTCTTGCAGAAAGGAGAATTGCTGCACAGTCTCCTCATCCTGCTTAGGTGGGCATAGATAAAGGATGTTTGTACAGCTAACTGAGGCTAGTGTGAGCTTCTTCCTCTCCCTTATCTTTCTCTCCTGCATCCAGAGGGTATATTGACCTGCCTGCCGAGATGTGGAAGTCGCCGATTGGAAATAAAATTGTCGGTTGTAATGAACTGTACAATTTTGTAGTTTTAAGTTTATACATAGAATTTGAGGTGAGGATCAGATGTGTAATACACCTGATATCCCTGGAGAGGAGATCAAATGACAATACAAGCTAAGGTTGTAAAGTTTATAAAATGGTGAGGTAGTTTTATAAGTTGGCGCATGCGACTGTACAAAATGTTGCCTTGTCGAGAGCTGTTCATGTTTAGGTGAGGGCAGGATTTTTCTTTCATGTATGGTTATTGACTTTTTATTATTCCCCAGTTTTTGAATTTATTCTTATCTTTATTATATCTTGTGAGTTGTGATAGCATTATTATCCTGTGTTTCTTTTGACAATATGTTTTGTGACAAAACATGTTTTATTTGTATTCTTTTCTGTAGAAGTAGGATAAGAAACCGCAAAAAAAATTTAAAAAAATTAAGTGATTTGTTTGGAAACCCCGGGGATTGAATCTGTACAAACAGAGATTAAGCAAACTGGTTGAAGAAGTCCACTTAATAGAAAGAAATGCGTGGATACATTGATCTGCTAGGCCTTTGAAGAGTTTTAATTTGATCAAATTGTCTATATAAATTTTTTGGTCAAAATATAATCTATTCAGTGTCATGGATTTTGAATTTAGTTATTTATATCAAAAAGATGTTTTCAAATCAGTCTTGTAAAGGTATCTACTGTCTGGTGGAGTTTTTAAGGTCATTTTACCAGGCTAAGAGAATATGGTTTAACTTTTTCTTTTGTTTGCTTAGTATAATTTCATCTACAGAAGCCAAGTCACCTTCCTTCAAGGAAAGGGAAGTGAAACAAAGTTAACACATTTTTTCACTCATGCACAACTCTAGCTTCTAACCACATGCAGAGCATCTCCATTTATACTCTTAGGTAGGGGCTTCTCAATCACCACAAGTAGATGTTCTTTTCATGGCATTAGATGGGGTCTTCCAAGATTATAATTCGTTAGTCGCTAAGATGATCCATTCAGAAACTTGTAATTCTAATTTATGGTCTCTACTTTCTTGCGCATAATTGTACGGGTAGAGATCAAAATTGATGACATGAATAAAAACCGAAACTATACAAATCATTCAAAACTTCTTTTCTACGTTTCATGTTTTTTTTTACAATGAATAAAATTCCATGATTTCTAATTTTCAGAAGCACGTTTCTAGGTTCCATTTATATTCATGGAAAAGAAAGGAAATGGAAGAACTCCATCTCCCTTATAACAGGCATGTTTTCATACTTTAGTGGCTCATTACTCAAGCCAACAGATAACTCTCTCACAGCTTCTAATTCCACATTATCTTCTTTTTTGTTGAAACATTTTTGTATTCGTTGAAGTTGAAAATAACCAAGGTGATAGCATACGCATGGCAATTCCTGTAAGGAATTTCATCCGAAACAATGTAATTCACTTGCTTTCTTTTGTTAAAAGCACGTTTGTATCCGAAATCATTATCACATTGTGAAGAATAAGTGATTTGCAAACCATTGAAAAAGAAAAGATAAAGATAAAGAACGTTGAAGTTGCAAAATCCCATTTGAGTACCAAGAAATGCCAATGACCTGAAATGGCTTCCCCTCCTAGTTTATCTTCCATCCACCCTAATCATCATCCTCCTCCTCTTCATCAATCTTCTGGCCAAATCCTCTAGGCCCCGCCCTTGCTCTCGCCGTCTTCTTCTTCTTCTTCTTCTTGCCGCTCTTGTTAGCAGCTTCCTCCTTCTCAAACTTGTCCTTCTCTCTCTTCTGCAGGAAATCTGTCACCCCCAAATAGATAACCTGCAATTTCACAAAAACAAAGTGAACCTTCCCATAATTGAGTAACCCAAAACAAAATACAATACTAGAAACGGGTAAAGTTAAGAACTTTTATGTTCTATTTACCCCAATGGTGAGCAGGGATAGGCCAATGAAGGCAACGAAGAGAAGAGCAGATATAACTGTGGACACCCCATCATCAGAGTTGGAGACCATTTGCTGGGCAGCATCAACCGCCGCGGCGTCGGAAGGCACAACATCTTCAGCAGCAGCAGGAATTGAGCCAAGCCTTTTGCTACTACTCTTTGGAGAGACTAGAAATGGTGGGTCTTTAAAAATGATGAATTTTTTGGTTTGGATAAGGGACCTTGTTCTAGTTCTACTGCTTCTGGTTCTAGTTGGAAGATACAAGGAGGATGAGTTTGAGTGAAGAGTGCTAGTGGTAGAAGAAGAAGAAGAAAGTAAGGATGCAACGTGTGGTGGAGAAGCAAATGCAGTGGCCATGACTCATCTAAAACCTCCAAGATCACTTCCTCATACTGCTTTGCTTTGCTTCGCTTCGCTTCCTATCTGTGACTTCTTTGTTGTCTGTCTCAAATGGAGCAAAGTTGGGCCATGGGCTTCATTTTATTCTCAGTTCTAGCTTGGCCCAATAACAAGTCATTGTCCCAATTTATAGGGCTGTGACTTTGAGCTCACAATGCTTATAAGGGTCAAAAGGTAAATGATCTAGAGTTTACTCCATCTTAGTAAACAATACTCGGTTCGTCCACTGTTAGGATGACACTTTTGTACTTATATACATTGAGTCAAAAATAAATTTAAAAAGTTAAAAGTGATAACTAATAGTAAATGAAAGAAGTATCAATGAGTAATATTATTTGTGCACTCAATCTAAATAGATATTTAGCAAGTGAGAAAAGTAAGGAGCTTATTATGCTCATTGTTTTTCTCTCTAATAAATATCACATTTTTGTGATTAAGGAATGTGTGTACTAAAATTAGATGTTGAGATAACATTACTCGCCCTAAATTATTTTACTGTTTTGCAACGTCCCGTCCTTCCTGTTCTGATCTAGAAAAGGATTTTCAAATCTATATCCTTAAAACAATTTCTTTTTATTGTGCTAGCTTTACTTGTATTTTCCACGAAGATGTAATAAACAATACTTGACGTCTCTTTCTTTCTTTGGAATTGTTTTATCAATCTAGCTTTTAGTGTAGTACCAAGAGAACACACTAGAACCTGACTAAAACCGCCATATGAGGAGGAAGATTAATAGTCTTCGCCTTGTGGTAACACCTTTATTTTTAATAAATTCATTGCATTCACTTAATAAAATTTTTGATGTGATTATTTCCATTTCTTGGTTTTTCAATATCAAGTTAGATAAAAATATCATTGAATCATATGAAAAATTGAAAGAAAGTGTAGTTAAAAGGTATATGTATGAATTAATTAAATATAAATTTTATTTCTTCCTTTTTTTATTCAACGAAAAAGCCATAAAACGCAGGTTTGTAAAAAATTACTTTTATGGAATTTTAAACATGATTTAGATCATCTCGCTAACCAATAAATAAAAAGTAAAAGAAAAATTATTGGTACTTTCGTTATGTATTTTAACAAAAACATATTAAAATACTTAAAATGTAAAAGAAAAGAAAAGGTAAATAATGCACCTAATGATCTCGTGTAGATGAGAAAAGTAAAAGACACGAATAATGTGCAGAGAGCTCCGCATTGGTTGTTGTCGCTGAAGGCGTCCTAGGATTCTTCGCCGCACGATTGATCGAAGAAAAATGGACGGTGGAGATGCGTGACTAAATATTCAACCAATCAGCATCTACCTAAGGATAGCGTCCCAAATCGTCCACGTCAACTTGGTTCTCCCCTACAGCTGTCCACCAAGTACTCCCAACTTTCTCTATTTTTATTCTTTCACTCACACTTTTGTCCCTTTTCCCAATCACACTTTTTTTTTTCTTTCTCTCTTCAAAATTCATGCTTCTTCCAACAAAAGAAACCTAATATGACGTCATATACTCTAAGCGCCCCCCGATTCTTGACCTTTACTTAAATTGCCACTATTTAAGGCCCTAAAAGTGAAGGGGGAAAGAAAAGTGCATCTACTTTGTCCGCGTGGCTACCCCCACACAAGCACTTCACACAAACGTTTTTGCAAATTGGCCCTGGATTCTTCCGTCACCAGACGCTCGTTGGATAATTTTTGAAATTACTTTGGCAGTTTAAATTGGATTTAAAAAAATTATATACTTTAATTATAATTTTTTATTATAATTTTTTTAGAGGTTTAATTTATAATTATGAAATAATTTTTATTAAAAATGTTACCTTCTTCTTTTTTTAACATTAAAATTAACTAAACTTTAAAAAAAAAGTGATATTTTATATTTTTTTAAAATACTTTTTTAAAATTATATTTTAACACTTGTTATTTTTTTAAAAAATTAATTCAAACGAGCCATTGATTTTTTATTATTATATTTTGTTACTTATTACTAATACAAACATGAATGCGCAGTATGACATAATATAAGATAGGGGAACAAAACAATTTTGAAATATATATATATATATATGTATATATGTATAAAATTTAAAATTTATAATAATATTTAATATTTTTATCAATATTTAATTATCCATTTTTAATATTTTTAAATCTTTTTCTTACTACTAAAAAGGTATGACAGCCTTCAATGGCCAATAATTACTTTCGATGGAATTGGTCAAAGTAGAGGCACTTTATTTCCTAATGCTATAAAATCAAAACTGCTCAACGTGACTTTAGTATGTGTTTTGATAAAGGTATAACTAAAAATATAAATTGTGATTGTAAGCATTCGAATGTTTCTAGCCACTTTATAGAAGTAAAGATATAAAATATTTTAAATAGTTTCACACATAAAAATTTGCTAATCTTTTTAAAATTCATACTAGTGTTTTAAATATTTTTTTCTAGTACACGACCCAAATTTTTGTAAATATAATATGAATATAACATTATAAACTTTTAAGTTAGACACTTTTAAATACATATGACATATAGTGTTAAATGAATGTTTTTAAATATCAATGTTCGTGGTGTGTCAAACACACGAACATGACAATCTCAGATAATATTCATGCTTCCTAACTTATTACTGTTAACTCTTTTATCATCTATTTATGTAATGCATTTTTTTATTGAATTCTTTTTTAAAAAAATTCAGATGTAATACATTTTTTCATACTATAGTATGGATTGTACTACTTTAATCCTTTAATTATAATATATTATTTTATTTTTAATCCATAAGTTTATAATAATTAACATTGAGAAAAAACCTAGTGGCAAGACAAACCTTAAGAATCTGTTAACTATTTTTATCCTCTCATGATTCTAACCTAAGTGGTGACCCACGTATATGACACGGCATGGAGTGATTGGCGGGTGGCACGAGTCAACTGCTGGCGGAGACACGTATGCCACACACGGAGCGAGTAAAAGGGAAGCAATTCAGTCGGCGAGTTAGAATAAGAGATAAGATATTTAGAGGATCAAAATCAAAAATATCTGGCCAGGTCGTCCACGTTGGCACCCCCCAAATTGCACTTTTTCCTCCTCTTTCCTTCAATTTCCCAAAATTGCCACGGCGAAATCATATCATAAAAACCTAGGAAGTAAAAAAATGAAAAAGAGCACGACTTATAGTATTTAATATATTGCTCGTGACCAAATGTCTAAGAGTTTTTTTTTTTTTTTTTTTAATTCTTCCATTTTCCTCTATTTTAATTTGCACTCTCAATCTTCAATTCCATCCACCCCTATTCTCCCTTCCCTTTCTCTTGAGCCTTGACTTTGGATCCAAACGCAGAATCCGAAACCGTTTCGCGTAACAAACTAAGTGCGCACAGAAACCAACACTAACAGAAACGGTTACCGCAAAAAACATGGGAGAAGAGGTTAAGATCGCCGACTACCAAGGCGGCGGCGGTGGCGACGACGAGCGCGTCGCCGAGTGGGAGCTCGGTCTTCCAACCGCCGACGACCTCCCCCCGCTCTCCCAGCCTTTGATCCCGCCGGAGCTTGCCTCCGCCTTCAGCATCTCGCCGGAGCCCTACCGGACGCTCCTCGACGTCAACCGCGCCTCGCACGACACCATCTCCGCCATCCGCGGCGGCGCCTCCCAGGCCTTCTCCTCCAGCAACTTCCAAGACGACCGCGCCACCGTGATGGAGCCAGACGACGCCATCGCCGACGACGAGGAGCCCGATCGAGACGGATTGGGGTCCGATTCCAGGAAGCTCAGGAAGATCGACAGTGCCGCCGAGGAGGCCGATTCGGCGGCTCCAACGGCAGACGATCCGTCCACCCGGTCGATGAAGCGGCCGCGCCTGGTGTGGACGCCGCAGCTGCACAAGCGGTTCGTGGACGTGGTGGCGCACCTCGGAATCAAGAACGCGGTGCCGAAAACGATTATGCAGCTGATGAACGTGGAAGGCTTGACCCGCGAGAACGTCGCTAGCCACCTCCAGAAGTATCGCCTCTACTTGAAGAGAATGCAAGGGTTATCCAACGAAGGTCCTTCTTCTTCGGACCAGTTGTTCGCGTCCACGCCTGTGCCGCAGAGCTTGCACGAGTCCGGCGGCGGCGGTGGCGGAGGTGGAAGCGCCGGGCACTCCCACGGGAACGGACACCTTCCGGCGCCGATTCCGATGCCGTATCAGGCGATGATGCCAATGCCGATGCTCGGGATGCCCCCGATGGGGATGCCGGTTGGGAATCACGGATTCAACTCGCTGCCGCCGCAACGGGATTGGTCCGGTGCGAATAAGTACGGTTCGGTTGTTTCGTACCCTCACAGTCACAGTCAGGGCGTTACTCCTAGTGATAAATGATTCAAACTTGTAGAATTTTTCATCTCATTATCAAGGTGAGCACTGAGCACTCGTCACAGCCTTGCTGTTAGTTAGATGGTTGGTTATTCCAATATTCGTTGGCTCTGTTATTCATTTGGAATAATAATTCAGTTAATACCATTGTCATTGCCTAATTATTCTGTTTAATTTTACCTTTCAATATGAAAAAATATAAGTTGAAAGATTGTGTATTTGAAAGAGACAGATAAAAAAAAAATGCTACATATGGATATGATCGATTAATTGATTGATTAAGGTGGCTTTTGTAAAGGATGGCTTCCACAAGAAATATTCAGAACTAATAGCAACATAGAGGTTAGTGTTTCTCTGTTTTCTTCAGGTGACTCACTGAACTAAAAATGACAGACTCTGTTTTGTATTGGGGCAGAGCAAATTGAATGCCCTGTTTTGATTAATTTCTTAATGGCGTGCTAATTGTTTCAGAAGTAGCTAGGATGAGCAATAAGAATATTTGTTTCTATTGTCGTTGAGTACAGTATGCTTATACTGAGGGGAGAAATGATTGGTGGGTCATTTTTTGATGCTGTCCTTCACCGTTTCAATTTGTTCTGCCTCCAACGAGGTGCTCTGAAACGTGGTGAAATGATGCACTTCCGTTATGTTGTCTTCTATAGCTTCTGAAGGTGATTATGATTGAATAGATGTGCATCTTCTGTTGCTTATGTTATAAATTTGGACGCATGAGAAGTTTTGGGGCTTTCTTCTCTATTGACAAATTTTATGGCTTTTGATATTATTCTTTGATGTCTAATGTAATGTTGAAAATATGTTCCATTGGGCTTTCCTGTGACACTATGCTAAGTATGTGTATACGATTGTTCAACGGTTCTAGTAACGGGTGCAGAAAAATAATTGATTGTGTATGTGATGCTTCTTTTGTAGATTCATTCCTTCAAGTCTCTGAAGTAGCTCCATTAATGGTTCACTGACTTCACAAAACTGAGCAAGTATATGCAGACATCATGGAGTGAAATTACAGTTTGATTTGAAATAGCAGTATGCACCCTTTCACCGTGATACCCACCTTACTCCTAAGTCCTGTCACCTAATTGCAGCAAGAAAATTCTAGCATGTGGTCTACCTATAAATTCTTGGGCTGTTACTCCGATTCATAAGTACGATCTATTTATGTTTTGTGCTCCTGAACATGTTAATCCCTTTTTCAGCACCAATGCAAAGTTGAACAAGAGATTGAACAACAATAAGGGAACTTTTCAATCAGGTTGTGGCATGGCATTATACGTGTTTATATCTGTTAAAGAGCTCTTTATTTAAGGAAAAATGGCTTAAGTTATGCAGTTCGTGAGTTTGAGATTTTGTGTTTCCCTCTCTGATAAACTCTGCTAGACAGTACAAAACAGTTTTTAATCAGTCTCAGTCACATTGAGGTGGAACATCAAATAACAACCACCAAGCCTTATTCCACTGCGTGGTGGGATCGGCTAATTGAAGTAGCTGGTAAAACGCTCAACATTGACTCTTTCTTTTTATTTGTATGTATTCTCAAGAAATTTGATTAAGCATTGTCTTCTTCCACGCTTGTCATACTATGGATAAGGCCGTTTATGTTTGGGCAATCTTTCATAGATAGCTTTGCACATCGAATATGTTGAATGGAGACGATGAAAAAGAGAAAAGCAACCAAGAGATTCAAAGCATGAGGAGGAAAGCTGATTAGAGCTGGTCATCTCTAGAGGGTAGCCACCCTTTTTTTCCCTGTCATTAAGCTTCTATAAAAGCCCAGCCATGAATGCGTTCTGTTCCGAGTTACCATTTTTGGCTTCAAACACAAGGATTTCATTCTTTTCAGTTTTCATCATGAAAATTGGCAAGGACCCCGTTTCAGAAGATAAATTTTCATGCCATGAGAGCGAGTGCTTTTCGTTTCTATTCTGTGTTCCACAGCATTTTCAATCATTAAGCTCTTGTTACTATAACACTTAAAAATGATGGGAAATGATATTATGATAATCATTTTAGATAATTTTTAAACAATTACATTCAGAAACGTCACACTTATCATGACAGTTTATTATGGTAAATTTCACACTTTTAAAATTATAATTGTTTAAAGATTATATAAAATAATTATTATAATAACATGACTCAAAATTTATTATTAGCATAAAAAACCGGCCGGATTTGATACGAAACACAACGCCGTGGCTGACAGATGACTGTGGGTAGTGGTAATATTTTTATTCACAATGAACCCGTTCGGCAATTAACAATATTTTGTTTTTGGTCAGAAGAAATTAACAATATTATCCAATTAATTAAATTATCAAGCTTAGGCCCAATAAGTTGAGGCCCGTATCTAAAGCTGCAAGGAAATTACAAAAAAGTTATTACAAAAGATTATTCATTTCTGACAAACTCAAAACAATTAAACATTTGACCCAATAAAACAAAAACATATAAAGCTAGTTTAATTTATAAACTAAGAATTGTACCAATTGGCAATTAGATGGTTTGAGGCGTTATTCTAAATTATAATTTTTTTTGGTACATTAAATTATAAATTGTTTGGACATGACCAATAATTCAGACGGAAGATTTGTTTTGTGCTTACAAAAGTGACAATGTTATGGTTACAAAACAATAGTATGTATTCTTTGGGGGAAAAAAACGAGGTAGTTACTAGTTGTAGTTACCTTTTCTTTCCTTTTTAATTTTTGTGGGGATTATATATTTTTCTAACTTAGCTGAGAAAGTGCAAAGGAAAGTCCAACTTTCAATCTCGACCCCAAGGTTGATCCAAAATCCTCTCAAATGACAATATACGATGAGACAAGAAAGGTTTGGGGATAAGTTGATTAACATGCATGGATTATATCTCCCTCTAACCCCAAGCAACTTGCTCTCTTCTTCTTCTCTTAGATCTCTTCCACCACCACCACCTTCTTCCGTACCCAGTTGCAGATTCAGCTACGGAAGTGGCCTCAATAGTCCCCTCTTGCTCCATTCGCCATGCCGCAACGGCTACGGGAAGAAAGGGAGAGGAAGCGGCAACAGAGCCATCGTTGTTGTGAGGGCAATCAGAGGGGAGTCTCCGTATGAAGTTCTGGGAGTGTCCCCATCCGCAACTGCCGACGAAATCAAGAAGGCGTATAGGAAACTTGCTCTCAAGTATCACCCCGATGTTAATAAAGAGGTAATTGGTATGTTAAGCCCTCTTTCTCTCTGTTTCCAATTTATGAGGAATTGTTTGTGTTAGTTTGGGAATGTTAAAAAGGTAAAGCTCTAGCATGTTTCAGTTTCGGTTAGGAAGCCCCAGAATCAATTTTGAGTCTGAATTGATTCTGGACCAGCCCCGCCGATCTGCCTGTAATTGTTGGTGGAATGTTTATTGTGTTAAGAGTTAACTTATCAGAAGTTCAGTGCAATAGCAAGTCTTTTTGCCCATGCCATATGTGATAGGAACCATAGATATTGTCCATGATTCGGGTATAATTTTTTATAGCTATGGATTTTGTCCTTTGTTTGGATAGACTTGATGGTTTTGAATTGTGATTTGCATTACCTGATGTGGCTGCAATGTTGCCGTGCATTGTGGCATGATTTCCATTCAAAAAATAAGCCCTAATGGAAAGCTGCAATGGCTGCGACACAACCATGCAATGATACTTCTATTTGATTGCTTAGAAAAGGAGATTGTTGTTGTGTGTATTGGTTGCCATTGTGATCCTGCATCAAACATGCCGGGAAGATACTGTTAAGTTGCAGCTAGAGGCGGACCCAAACATCTACTGCCTGATGGTCCAAACCAAACATATTTAAGACTACTGTGACAATTTAATTTACGTTATAAGGGGCATCACCTAAATATATGAAGAGACATTTGAACATGATTTCAAACTTTTGGCCTTTTGCGGAACCATGCCATTCCCATGTCCCCCCTTCGCTCCACCCCTTTCTGCAGCACATCGGTATACTTTCTAAGTCTTGTGCGTTGACAGCCTTTTCTTTTATTGTAAGAGATTTCAAGTAACAATTTGGAGTTTGATCAACATATCCATAGTTTGGCGCTCTTCACTTTAGTATAATGATAGCTATCATGTAGATTTATGCTCTATGGTCCTTCAACAGAAAGACAGATTCCATTATCGGTGTGTTGGCTGTGTTGCAAGCTCTGAGTGGCTCTCTCACATGTTCATAAATGGGCATTTACTGTTATATCTTTATTATGTAAACCTGCCTGGTGACTCTCCTTAGGAAAACACATCCTTTTTCTATTTCAAGTATGTTGTAAGTTCTCAAGAGTTGAAAAAACTGTATATCTATGATTGTTAATAAACTGAAAAGGTCTTATCAGATAAGAACAGTGTCTATCAGGGCGTGTCAAAACAACTTAATGACCCACATGTATTTGCACTTGTGATTAGATTCCTGTGTTGTATTCTTGCATTTTCCTAGGTTCTTTCAGTTGTTTTACATTGTTATTTGGAAGTCCCAAGCCAAAATTGTAGTAGTGATGATGGCATTGATATCAAACTTTTCTACTTCAATGATGATTGCCTGAATGATGTACCTCCTTCATTCCTCCCAATATAGATGCAAACAGAAACTGAAAAATGTAAACTTGATCACCTGAGTGAATAACTAGCTTTCATGAATACAAATTTGAGACACATATGAACAAAGCTAGTGGTACAAGCACATTGTATGTGGTGTGCTGAAATTTTATGCTTCAAGGTGTAATTATTCTATTTTGGATTGTATGTATTTCTTAGTATCACATTGATTTGTACTATATTTCTAATTCATGTATTAATAATAACCATAGGATAATAGGACGGTGCAAGGTTTATGTATTTATGTATCTTTTCACAGGATAAGGCGCAGGAGAAGTTTATGAGGATCAAGCATGCATACAATACATTGATAAATTCTAGTTCCCGAAGAAAATATGATTCTGGAAATCGTGGTTCTGATTTTTCATTTCAAAGAAGCCAAAGTAGGAATCCACAAGCTGAAGAAGAATTTTATGGATTAGGTAAATATTTATAATAATCTATAATCTACTTTTACTATCTATCTACAAACTTTTGAATGCATTCAATAGTTTTATTGCTCACGCAACAGACTGGCTTTATTTAGTACTCTTGCAATTTGCCTCTAGAGATCTGCCAAGGATGCCGCTCAGTTGAGACTTGAGAGATATCAAGAGGTGGTTTTTAATCAGGAAACCATTCCTGCATTTCTGTGCAGTTAAAAATTGTTAGGATGCGAAATCTGATTGGCCATGTTCCGGTCTTCTGGATTGGCTTGGTTTTAACCAAGACATTACTAAGGGTTTCACTATCTTGTTATTGCTTATTTTGAAAAAATGCAAGCTGCTTAATTTGATTTTACACTGCTGGCTTTCAATTATTTATGTTTTCTTTTTTTCCTTTCACAGCCTAATAATAATTGTTACTTGGGAGATAATTTTCAGATTCCTTATTATATTCTTTTGGTCCTATCATTTATTGAGCTAGCTGGTTTCTTTTTCCCTTTAAGTCCTCTTATGATCAACATCTCAATGCTGCAGGTAATATTTTGAGGGATGTTCAAATAACAATAGGTAGATATATACTCTCTGGTAGACATCATGTGATCATGTCAGCCATAAATTTAACCTGCATTCGTTATAAATCTGTCAAAAAGGGGAAAGGGATGTCTCTAGTATATTGCAACTTTCTATTACAATTCCTATGTTGTAGTGTTTGAGATCTGATTATTTGGTTATTACAGAGGACTTCTTTAAAGATCTTCAGGAAGAATTCCGGAACTGGGAAGCTAATGCTGCTTCACAAGGAAAGCCAAAGAGCCTATGGGAGGAATTGGCAGTGAGAATTCCCTCTTGCATGTTTACAAAATCCTACTTCTTTCATGACAATTGATATATCATGATGACTCAATTCAAAAGTGTACCTTTCAGGAAATAGGAGAAGAATTCGTGGAGTTCCTTGAGAAAGAACTCAATATTGTTGATACAGAAGTTGATCCAAATAACAACAATAAAACTCCTCAGGGAGGAAATCCATCTAACATGTCTAGGACAGGCACGCCCAATAGAGGCACTCAAGGTGAAGCTGGCAATGGAAACAGTAGCATTGAGGATAACCTTGATGAAATAGAAGCCACTCTGGCTCAGTTAAAGAAGGAATTAGGCTTATAGCACACAAAAAAAGGATTATTTTCCAAGCTAGATGAGAGCAAAGACCAAAATTTATTGCCCCTATGGGCGTGTAGGTAAAATTCATAGCACAAGGCATGGCCTTTATATGTGGAGGAATATCTCTTGGGAACTCAAGTCACAAAATTCACTGTGGACACACGAGTTTTTATACCGTTCTAAAAAAAAATTTCTTGATGGATAGATAATGTCGAGAACGTTGAAAATCATGTATGCATCTGATCAAGTGTACACAACACCCAACGTGCTAATTCATACTAATATTTATACGTTTTAAGACCAACGTGCTTAGCATAATTTTACCATGAAACGATACAAGTTAAACGCTATATGATGACAAAGATCAATATTAACCCATAACTAGATAATCATATCAATAAAGAAAAAAGCAAAGTATATAAAAGATTGTAGGATTCCACTTGTTCTTACTCTACTTTTCTAAAATCTATTAACATAATTTTGAAGTTCCAATTTTTGAAAACTTCTCTAATTATCTTAAAATGTTTCATAAACACATTTCAATTAGAAAAGCAACATATTTTCCGTTAAAACTCAACCCAAACAGGCCCTAAAATGCATTTAGATAGCAGATATCAAGATCATCTGCCTATTTTCACATAACCCTTCACCAACTTCGCGGGTAACTGACAGAAAACCAAGTCTACTATCAGAGCGTTATGTCCACTTTAAACCAAATTCTACATTTAGTATCATCAATCATATTATAAAATACCCTTGCTCTATCATCAACCGTTGGTTGCAAAGAACTCTTCCGCAAACAAAGAGAACAAAAAACTCTATTCAGCAATGTGACTAATTTGCACCTCAAAACCTCTCTCCAAAACGGAAAAACAATGCACCGGTTCCTGAGTTATGATCCATGGCATATTCTGCTCTGACCAAACCAAGCTTGAGACCAAGACCATAAGACGACCCATGACCCATTCGCCTATAGACTTCTGTAGGATTCCCTTTGACATTCTTTGAACTCCCTAGATCAGTGCCATGCTCAGCAAACGCATACACGTGTGTACCTTTAACCGGTATCCTTAACTCAGCTGCAAGCTGTGGAAAGAAAAAGAAATCAGACAACTGTTGCGCTAGTAGTTAGATAGCATATATAGATTACACGAACAAATTAGAAGGAAATCCCTATAGAAAATCATAAAAATGTGTCTTAGTCATCTCTACCTCAAGGATGTATCTGGATGCTCCAAGCTCACCCATGTTGTAACCCCTTACAGAGTAGGGTCCGCCGAGAGTAAAAGCGTCGTAACTTGGAAGGTCACCTACGCAGCCACCATAGTGGCTGTGGAGGACCAGCACTGGTGGTGGCGGTTTACCAGCACCTTCCTCCACAGACATCAACTGGAGGAATCGTGTCAGAGTTAGCTGGTGACGGTTAAAGAAGGGGAACTGGCTGCCAACACCAAGGCCTTGATCTACCTGCAGTTCGCAAATGTTAAAACTGTCAGCAGAAAACAATGGCGTAACTTACTTGCCCTCAGAGATACTGCAAGTTGAACCCTGCTCTAAAAAGGCTTTGCTCAAATGTTGGTTTAAAACAGTTCAATGGCATCAATTTATCCGTGTACCTAGGATAATGCTTAGTTATTGGTTAAAAGGCAAATGCTTTCACATTCAGAAAAGATGGGATCCTGCTAAGTCCAGCCAGGCATCAACAACCTCTAAGGATCTAACCTTATATTGCATCACAAGGATTGTATTTGTATCTAATTAACACCAACAAATTAGCTGAACTATAAAGACAACACTACAAACTTCACAAAATTTATATTAAACTTGTTCAAAAGTCAAAGAAAAAATAGTCAATAGTTATATATAACATGAAAAACTGAAAATGGATAAACAAGAATAACATATATTTGTCCTTTAACTTGTGCCCGTCTTTCAACTATGAGAATTTTATTATCTCCGGTTCTGCGGACAAGTGTGTCAGTTAAGATGTTTGAAAGGCAAGAGTGACAATTGTGCAACAAACAACAAATAATCTAAAAACTAATTGCAAACATTTAGGAAGATTATGAATCTGCATAGCAACAACAGACTCTGCCCCTGCTTGATGCCTGTTGCACCCTTTGCTCTTCTTCTCCCCCACCAAGGTCAAAGATTTGAGTTCTCAGCAAAATGTAATGCTGAAAGCATCTTTCAAAAATGGCTTTTGTATTAAAAAAAATTATGGTCATCATTTCCAAAATCTACAAAAATGATCAAAAAGCTATAAAACATCCATGTGGACGACTTCAACAGCAGAGTGTAGGATGAGATAGTCACCTGGAACACATCTCTATCTCCAACTACAGCTCCATTCACAAAACGTGTGTTATCACGAGTAATATTTGCCTGTAAAAATGCCATGCGATCAATGCCAGTACCACTAAGGGTGGTTGGAGGTCCATCAGCACTAATTCCTCCACTAGGTAATACTCTTTGACCATTTGCACAGATATGACTACCTTCATCACGGGTTGTTATCTCTTCCATTACAAGCCCATAAGTGAATTTACTCTGACGGGTGAAATTCTGCTTGCCACACAAGACATAAAAATTATGATTAAACAAATTACAAATAGCCAACTCAAGGGTTATGGGTTTATGTAAAAGAACCAGTGAAATTACCTCTGTAATATTTGCCTTAACACCAGCACGATCGACCCATATCGGGGGCACTTCATCCACCCCTGGGCCCCCGGTGAATACCGGACTCAGCTTTCGACTATTGAAGCAGCTTACACGGAGAGTGCGGTTGCGTGTATACTCTACACCATCCAGATATGGATGTGCATACTCTAGCTTAAATGCAAGATCATCCTAGGAGAAAACATGAAGGACATTATGATATTAATGCCAATGTTAATGAGACACAAAACTATTCCTAAAATCAATGTGCTAGCTCAACACTACCTGAGGATTGAAGAAGTTGCTAGTTGTCACAGAACCAGTGAGAGATCTATTCAATCCTTGCAAATTCCGATGTTCAAAGGTAACGGTTCCACCTGGCTGAAGTGAAGCCTGCACAAAAATTGAATATAAATCAATCAGATTGAACAGACAAAGTTTCTTGGTTAGTGAACCAAATTGATATTTAGTATGACGGAAATACCAAGGTGGGACGGCCTCCTCGTCCAGGGACAATACCCCACTCGGTACTGACTTCAGCTGTCTTCTGCTCCAACTCTTTTAGCTTAATTTCAACAATTATGCCTCCGTCATTCTTTTCATCAGGCCGTGGATTCACCTCGATATTCGAAAACAAAGCAAGGGAATTTATGTTTCTCAAAGCCTGCTTCCCAGCTTCAATGTTAAAAGTGTGACCAGGGCGAAGCTGTCAATGCAATGCAAACAACATCCATCATGTGAGTAACTTAAAACAATGAACAAGTTTAAGACCAAACAAAAGCACGCACAAATCATAATCAAAGAAGACCCTGACAACCGAAAACAATCAAATAAACCAGCAACTAATCATACTGAAAAAAAAATCAATTGAAAAGAAGCCTCCAATATAAACGCATCCCTTATGATCTTAATCCATATTTACCTGTCTGGGGAGCTCTCTTTGCACCACAGGTACTTGAGTGTTGCCTTCAACAACATTGCCAAGCTTATCCTGGAACTGGATCTCCAATTGGGTGATATCCCCTTCCACAACCTCACAAACAACCTCCTGTGTATTGAGGTTCCCAAAATTAACCACCTGGGCACAGGCATACCCTTCATCATGGTACCACTTCTGGACCCTGTCCCTTATCCTCTGCAACAGCCTGGCACTCACAGTCCCCTGATCCCTCAGCATCCGCATAATCTCCATGTGCACCGGCATCGGCAAAAGGCAGGGCCTTGCACCCTCAATCCTCCTCTTGTAGTCCCTCTCCTGGGACCTATAGTACTCCAGCCTCTCCTTGTCGGTCATGTCGGGGTCCATCTCAATGGGCTTTGACTGGGGCATCAGCCCCACATTGATGCACCTGAACTTCTCCGCCTGCTGCCAGGTGCTCTCAGTGAACCCTATTGTGACCCCAATTGTCCCATCAGGGTTCGTCTTCCCTTCCAGATCGACCTTCTCGAACATTCCGCAGGTGGCCAGGGTTTCGAGCTCCTTCTGGAGCTGCGCCTTGGTGTAAATCCCGCCGGGGCGCAGGGAAACCATCTCGAAGAACGAATCTTCGGCGCCAACCCTAGCTCTTCTGCTCCGATCGAAGAACTGAATCTCCGAAAGCTTGTATTTTTTGAAGCCGCTGAGCTTGTTCAGCTGGACCACGATGTTCGCGGGAAGCCCGTGGGAGTCCCACTCCTGGGAGGGAGATTCATCCGCGACGGCGGCTGAGGAAGCGATGAGTCG
This sequence comes from Nissolia schottii, assembly GCA_003254905.1. Taxonomy (NCBI): domain Eukaryota; kingdom Viridiplantae; phylum Streptophyta; class Magnoliopsida; order Fabales; family Fabaceae; genus Nissolia; species Nissolia schottii. The sequence goes on from QANU01022113.1 coordinate 617,094, forward strand.
GGACCAGAAGCCTCCGTTTCCGTCTCCTCCTCCTCCTCCTCCGTTTCCTCCGAACCACCCTCCTCCTCCGCCGCCGCCGCCATTGGGTCCGCCGTTTCCGCCGATGCCGGACTCGGTGGGTAGGAACGGGCGGAGAGGCGCGGAGTGGAACAGGATGGCGGCGGCGGAGGAGATTGCGACGGTCTTGGAGAGGGTTTTGAGGATATTGGAGCGGCGAGAGGGGTTAGGTTCGGGGGAGGAAGAGGGGAGGTTGCATTTGACGGACGAGGGAGGGGGGAGGTGGCTGCGACGGCGGCGAGGGACGGGGGGGTATAAGGTGGCGCCGCTAAGGCGATTGGAGGAAGAGAAGGAAGACATGAGGAGAGGGAGGGAGGGAGTGAGGCAGAAAGATAAGAAAGAGGGTTTTTGTTGGGTTTTTTCCTTCTCTCTCCAAAATGTTTTTGTTTCTCGTTTTTTTAAAAAGGTTATAATGTTTTTATGTGTCCTATTGCCTACCAAAAACGAAAAAGGAAACCACAAAAAAAATAAGGAGATGAATGATGATGCCTGATAATTGAAAATTATGTCACAAGATTACTTAATAGAAACATGTACTAAGGGTAGTTTAATGATCAAACTTTTTTTTTAAAATTATGATTATTTAATTAACTTTTTAATTTTTGTACAAATTATTTTAAAGGATCTACGAGGTGGAATGAAGGGAGTGATGAGCATTACCAAAAAAATTTGGAGTATTTTTCATAAATTACTATTGTCCTTTTCTTTTAGTACATTGATGACAGTAAATATTAAACTCTAGATTTCATATATATATATATAAAATTTGTTACGGGCTAAAAGTCGGGTCCGAGAGTTTTAGCCCTCTAAGAGGGAGAGTAGTTCACATTCTCTAAAGACCCGAAGAGCCCAACCCACTAAGGAGCAGAAGAGGCTCTCCACTTGGTCGGATCGACCCAAAGAGAAAAGCTTCACGGCGCTTAGAGGAGGAGAAGGTCGTAAGCCTAGAGACTCCGAACTTGGGCTGGCCCAACAAGGCTAAGAGGAGGTAGCGGCAATGATGAAAGCCTTTTTAACCATTTTCTCGGATCTTGACACGGCTTAGGTTTTGTCACAACCATGCCAAACTCGTTGAAAGCTTCTATGCGCTTTTGTCGTTCAAATTAAATTTATATACATACCTACTTTACGGCTTTCAGATTCCAAAAGGAATCCAATTGCAGTATAGGGTATGGTCGATCCCACAGGGAGTTGTAAAATACCATTCTTGAGTTCATTTAATTAAACAATAAAGTGAAGGATTTGATAATTTGATAGTTAAATAAATAAGTAAATAAATGACATAAAAAGTAAATAGGAAACAAATCAGAGGTAGTTCCGGAGCTTGTTGGGAATTTCAATCACATTATAGTTTCATGCATCCAGTTACTTATTACATAGAACTATTGTTTAATTGCCCGCCATCAGTTCTTAACTTGTCATCACTTTCGCGCATGACAAGATCACAGGTTTCCCTTGTTAAACTGTCACTTTCGCACACTAGCTTGACAAGGTACGCCAACATTAATCCAGATGTTAAAACGGCTAACCTTTATTCCAGTTACGGCAACAAGGTTAGATGAAATGATTTAGGTCAGACTCTAATGATTGTAACTTTCGTTCACAATGTTCAAGTCTAAGTTCTAATTAAGCATAGCATTATTGATTTTAATTTGGTTATGACCTAATTAGCATAACTTTCGTTCATGTAA
>QANU01022135.1:0-17581 GCA_003254905.1 Nissolia schottii
ACCATGTATTGATTATGTAATTGCTTAGACTAAGGATAATGAATATTCATAAGTCCTATCGTTCGTCTTATATACTGTGATTTACACATGGCTCATATGTTGTAAATAAGCACTCAGTAACAAAGTTTTAAATTGGTCCATATTTCCCTTAATCTAGTATTTTCGAAAAGTAATAAGGGACTATAAGTATTCCCGCCAAGCGATTAACAACCTAGTGAGCATTGCGTACTACTCGAGGGTATGCAGTTAGCTAGGGTGTTACATATTCCTCCTATTTTTCCTAAGCTCGATAACGGAACCGCGGGGTGCTGGCGCAACACTGACAGCGTAACTTTTGTAAGTATTTTCTTCGTCCTTCCATCTGAAGGAAATCCTGGGGTCCCTTTTATAAGCAAGGGACGCCCCCTGCTTCCCCTTTTCTTTTTCTTTTCTTTTTATTTTAATTTATAAAAATATAATATTATATTATTATGTTATAAAAATGTCTAACTGGTTATTTTTCGCGCGCGTACGGATATCCTAAAAATATCCCGAACAAGTCTCCGCGATCTACCAATTCCCCTTGCCCTAGTGGCATGTCAGATTAAGGTATTCGGGAACACCTCTCCTCTGGGAGTATGCTTTACGAATACCTTTAGGACTTGACGGGGTTTCCGATTTGGGTAGAAATCGGCATGGACCTTGCGGCATCCCACAAGACTATGAAACATTTATTTGGGCTGACATCTGGAAGCAATTAATGTTCCAAATAATTTTTCAGCTCAATAATTGTCCCTAACATGCCATAATTATCCAAAAAACTAAAATTTGAGCGAAATTCTCATAAGGAAAAGGTCGGGATGTTACAACCGTTTCCTTGACGATATAAAATGCATGAACAGTTACACGGAATGCTTAAGGCAGATATACATACATACTCATCATCACATCATCAATTATAAATTCATACAGTTAATTTCATCATGCATGAGGGGATCTGGGGATCTCTTACGCGCTCTACGGCTGCGTCCTACTTAGTCCTTGCACCCTTGTAACCGTGGCCTCGAATTACAACCTCTTTTTGCCACTATTGTATCGACCCGGCGGCGCTCTTTACCGGTATGGTAACTAACCATGCAAAGCTCATAGCAGGTAATCATCGAATACAATAGGTACAACCACCCCCTCTTGCTAGAATGGCGAAGGATCAAACCTATGAGTGATCAGGCGTGGACACGCTTAGATCAGGCCTATGACTCGATCCGATTTCTCTTTCCTCTTTTAGTGGGGCCCCTTAGTTATCATTTCATTTGTACAGACTTATGCCTGTTTTACATATCTGGGCCAATGCCCGTCTCTCATCGTGGTCAGGTCTCTTTACCTGCATTGCTCATAACCAATTCATCTTGTTGAATTGGCGAGGGGCATGTCTGTAAGACCTTGCCAAGAGAATGAGGACTTCCTAATCATATAACTAGACTCCTTAACTATGGTCTACGTGCCAACTAGGGTCGGGACCTTCCTAATCCTTCTTTGTTTCTTAGGGTTCCATTATGATCTTCATTAAACTTTAACGTGAACTTCTAATTATCTAAGGTCATCGTAACTCTTACAACGACCTTTCCTCGTGATGCATGGTTAAATTACACAAAGGCATACCTAACTATGCATGTTGGATCCCATAGAACCTTCAAAATACAAGTTTTCAGTAGGCATTCGAATGAACAAGGTTTTAGCATTCGAATGAACAAGGTTTTAGCATTCGATTGATTCTTTCATTCGAATCCCATGAGAATGCAATCGATTGAAATCCTGCTCTGGCTTTCATTCGATTGAAATCTCATGCATTCGACTGAAATCCCTCGAGAATTCATTCGAATCCCTTAGGAATTCATTCGAATCCCACAGTAAAAAAATCGCCCCGAGAGTAAATTCTCCAGGGGTTTGCTCCGCGTAACTTTTTCGTCTCCACAGTGATCTAATCAGTACAGTTATGTTTCCCAAACATCAAAATCATCAAAATCTAACTTCCCTAACTCATTTCCTATAATTTGTGCAAAAAGGTTTTTCACTCACATACTCAGAGATGCACATAAACAATCATCAAATAAACCACATAGACAGTGGACTTAGAGTTACCCACTTTCTACGTGGATTTGAAGTCAGTAGGTTGAGAGCGAAGAAAATCCTTGTCGCAACGGTATGCTCCAAGAAATTTTCGGAAGTCCGGTAGCGCTCTCGCGATGTGCTTGAACAGTACTGGAAAAGTGAAAAACTGAAGAAAGTGATAGAGTTATGAAACTCTTCTTCGGTGGGCATTAGGGGGCATTTATAGCCGTGGCCCCCTGTTGCTTTTAATTATTTATTTACTTATTAATTAATTGTTATTATATTATTATTTTATTATAGTTATTTTAAATATCCTCACTCTTACTCTATTTTAGTCACGTTTGATCATTCCTGCCCCACACACGGTCTTTGGAAAAATATGATAAATAAACATCTGCTGTAACATCCCGCTTTTTCACTGTACAGATACTTAACGTAATAGATAATTATAGGTTAATTAGGGAGGTAAGAAAATTAAATTATTACCTTTAATTCATAAGAGTCACCCTTAACTCCTAAGAATCATAGTCAAAACTAAGGTGTCGTGACCCCAGCGAATTTTTTCGAGACTTAGGACGATTTTCGGACCAATCAGGAATTTTTCCGGATACCGAAAGTACCCGTAACATACACTAATAAAATAATAATTTCCCGAATATCTCCACCGGACTCAACTACTAATAAGAGAAAATTAGTCGATCGCTAGGATATGTCCAGAATATTTTCAGGACAACCGTCACTAAAGTATCGAGACTATGAACATCCCGATTTTCCCTTAGGAAAATAATCGTAAACATAAATATTAAATTAATTTTCTAATCATGATTAGCGAATTAAAATGGGAAACTAATAGGTAGAATATTCCTAGGAAATAAGTCGTGTCGCGGCATGAGGTTCGGCAGACAACCGAACAGTCATTGTTCACCGATGAAATTTTCTGGCACGCAAAAGGTGTCCGTGAAAATAATCCCCTGGAGAAAAATTCACAAAAACCTTTAAATATTAATACCCTTAGGTAGGGGAAATTAGAGGATCGCGACGGTATAAACAGAATATTTTTCGGACGACCGTGCGAGACGCACCGATACTGCGAGCAATAAAACGCGAGCGAACTAGAACCGGGAAGGAAGTGAAATTTCCGCAGTTGGAACTGAGGGGCTGCACGGTTTAGTGTTGGGATTTTATCCAAAGATAATCCCTTAAATTGTGCTTCCAAACTTACCATCACCTTACTTGTCTTACACACTAAACCAAATCCCATCACTCGCCATACTTATGCCCATGCCTTCTACTATTCATCACCTTTTACTAAATCCTAAAATTCAATTAATTTCCCTCAACATTCAGCCACCCAAACTGAGTTCTCTCCCCCAAAACTCCAAGATATATTTTCATCTTCCATATTCTCCATAAACACACACCAAGCCAAGCTTCAAAAACACCACATAGCCTTCAAGAAATTAAGCATTCTTGCCACCCTCTTTCACCTCCCAAGAACCGAAACATAGCCCCAAAGTCTCCTCATCTTGGTTTCATTTTCTTCCTTCCAAAATCAAGAGGAACAACCTCTTCACCTTCCACCTTGCTCAAGTTCTTCATCTTGGAGAAAGGAGAAGCTCAAGCTTTGGAAACAACAAGGCTTGTGGGACTTCACTCCAAACTTTTCTCACCACCACCAGGTTTTTCTACAGGTGGGTAATCCGATCACCCCTGTCTACGGGATTTTTATCTGTATGTTATGTATGTATTTTTGAGTAGAAAAAATTAGAAATATTATGAGAAAAATATGAAGTTAAATATGCTTGAAGGATTTTTAGAAATACTGAGGTTAGGAATATTATGTTGCATGTTGATGGTGTTCACGTTGTTTTATGATTCTTGGATGTTCATGCTGTGGCTTGTGTATTGTTGGAATATATGGTGTTTAAACCTAAGATAAATGTGAGAAAATGAGAAAACAAGCAAAGAAATAAGGCGGAGTGGTTCTGTGGGACATTCCCTAGAGAGGCTGCTATGATTGCCTGGAGTTACTATTTCCCTAGAGGGTGTGCGGAAGGGTTCCGCGGAGGATCCCTGAAGTACGTTGAGAGGGTTACCTGGAGAGTTAAGTGAGAACCCGAAATGGTGCGGAAGGGTTCCACGGAGGATCCCTGAAGTACGCTGAGAGGGTTACCTGGAGAGTTGAGTGAGAACCAGGAATGGTGCGGAAGGGTTCCGCGGAGGATCCCTGAAGTACGCTAAGAAGGTTACCTGGAGAGTTGAGTAAGAACCAGGAATGGTGTGGAAGGGTTCCGCGGAGGATCCCTGAAGTACGCTGAGAGTGTTACCTGAAGAGTCGAGTAAGTACCAGGAATAGTGCTGAGTGGGTCCGCGAAGGACCCCTAGAGTGCTGAGAGGGTTACGTGAAGGGTGCTGAGTGGGCACCGGGAGTAGTTCCGAGTGGGTTCCGCGGAGGTTCCCTAGAGTTACAGAGTGGTTCCCTAGAGTTACAGAGTGGTCCCCTAGAGCTGCAGAGTGTCTTCCTGGAGAGCTGTTGCGTGGGTTCCGCAGAGGTCCCCTGGAGTTGCCAAGTGATTCCCTGGAGTTTCTAGGTGGGTTCCGCGGAGGTTCCCTGGAGTAGTTGAGCAGTTTCTTAGAGCGGTCTTCAAGGTCCCCTATATTCCAACAATCACTTAGCAGTAGAAGTTTATGTGATAAGTTTATGATGTCATTTTGTATTACTGTAAGCCACCCAAGGGTGCAGAGAACAAGAACATGAGTATCAAGTCATTCATGCATCATGAGGATAGATCACTAGGGCTATGCTATAACCAAGCTTAACGAACGAAGATAATAATGAACTTAAGAACCAGAATAGTACAGAAAGATAAAAGTGCATATGATGATGATGATGATGATGGTTGCGAATGAATAAGGCCATCGTGCCTACATGGCTTAGCCCAAAGGAAGGCGGCCAATGAATGCAGATGATACCGGTTAATTAAAATGTTAAGTTCATGCATAGTGCACAAGAGCAGGCTCGAAGGGAACGCAGGCATTGTGCACATCACCATGCTCGAAGGGAACACATGGGGCTCGATCACGTCACCAGGCTCGAAGGGAACGCATGGGACACAATCACCTTGCATACATGTCTATGTGCTTATGATGTGAGTATGTCTCGACCCTGTCACAATGCTCGAAGGGAACGCATGGGGCAAGGTCACCCGGCATACATGTATTAGTAGTATACTAGTACGGTCAAGGATAGAAAGCACGAGAACTTAGATAAGCAAGATTAGATTCCCCACGATCACCTAGTAATTAGATAAAGCCGCTCAGGCCTAGTATAGATAATAATCAGTAGGGGTATTAGTATGAGTCGACACTTAGAGAACCCCTGAGCGGTGGAATCATAATTGAAGTAAAACGAATAGGTATTCCCCGAAGGACCCCACTGAGGACGTAATGTTCTCACCACCACTTCGTTATGATTCCAGACAGGAACCAGTGACATACTACGACAACCAGGACTTACCTTGGAACGAGGATAAGAACTTCTACTATAGCAGAAGCCCCCAAGACATCGCCAAGGAGCAGCCAGTGCTACCGTTCGACAAGCAAACTGAGCAAGGATTAGTGACATGTATTGTGTAGCAGTCAACAGTCTAGTCAGACCGTTGGCGACTAAATGTGATAAATGTAAATTATAATATTTCTTAACTGTGTATTTGTATTATGGACAAATTGATTGTATATGTATGTTAGAAAATATTTTGGGAATCTATTTTTAGGATAGTAACGTTTCAGTCTGATAAGACTCTATCACTTGTATATATGTATAATTCATTGACGCGTATGGCTCTAAAATTGTAAACTAGTAAGGATGTGAGAAAAATTTCAAAACCGTCCGTATTTTCGAGTAAGAAATATTTTCCAAGCTAAAAGTAACCTCAGCCAAGCAGATAACAACCCTATAATCAGTGTTACGATTAGAGCGTAAGCTGAAAATAGGGGTGTTACATCTGTGACCTGTGAATTTTTTCGGTCAAGATGACGCGTCGAAACAAGGTATCCAGGAATTTGTTTCCGTCAGTCAATCATTGATGAAAGCTTTTTCCTCAAATGAATTTGTACTCTCGTTAATTTAAAATATCCTTTTTTAAAGCTTTCAAATCCTTGAAGGATCCAATTGCAATAAAGTCGGGTATTATCGTATCCACAGAGATTGTGATTGAAACAATGATCTTTGATTGATACTATGTTAAGCTTGTAAGAGGTGATTGATTTGTTGAGTAAATTTAATAACGAAACGGTAAAATAAAATATACAACAATTAATGATCTTAAGTTTAGGCAGGTAAGAAATATGTTGGGATTTGAATTGTAATATTACTTTTAATGTAACCAATAACTCAGTTAATATGATCTATGAGTTCATGTGCTTTTTCCGCCACCAGTTCTTAACTTAATCATCTTTCTCAAGCATGTTAAGTTCACAAGTTCTTTTATTAAGTTGTCAATGTCTTGCAAAAACTCAACAAAATACCTTGATATTAAAGCGGGTGTTAATGCGATTAGTTCTTGGTTCCCAGTTACGGTAGTTAAGAACTAAATGAATTGATCTAGGTCAAGTTCAAATAGTTGTAACTTTCGTTCACAATATTTAAACGTTTAAATCAAACTTAAAGAATAGCAAGATTGAATTTAACTTGGTTTGTAACTTACTTAGAATAGCTTTCACTCAAACAAGTAAGTCTCAAGTTAAGAATCAAGGTACTAAACAAAAGTTAGCATTAGGTGCAAGATCAATCATAAAAACCATAGAACTACATAGAATCATACTCATGAATTAAGACGGATACATAAAAGTAATATAACGCATCAAATCCCAACAAGGAAGAAGTTAGCTATCCATTCTCATGGATAGGTTACAACTTACTAGGGTTTACAGCAATGGTTGGTTGAGAAGAGAGGTGAAATGCTTCCACACGTCCACCACGGTTCACAATCGTTTTACAATTCGGCAGCGCTTCCGTTAAGGAAAGCTTCTAAACCCTAATTTCCTACCTAACCCTAGCTTAGGAAAGTATGAAATATGAGTGGAATGATGAAGGAGGAAGGAGAGAATGAGTGATGCCCTAAATGCCTCGGCCTCCCCCCTATTTATAGGGAAAATTTGGGAGCACCGCTGAGCGGTTAAGCACCGCCGCTGAGCGGTTTGGTCAATCATGGTGGCTCATTAAATGCAATGGTGGCGCCAAGCTGGCTTGAGGTGGCACCAGCTTGGTGCATTAAATGCACGGTCAAAGGCGGTGGTCACGGTCTCCGGAAGCTTCTTCGCTCAGCGGTGGATCTTGTCCGCTGAGCGGTTGTGCCCTAATCGCTGAGCGCTGCCTTCCATCCGCTGAGCGCTCATGGTCTGCTTGCACCCTTTTTTGCTTGTTTGTCCTCCTTGCCTTTTGCTTTACTCTTCTAAGGATGAATCTCCAATATTCTTCTTGTATCCATCTTCCAACACGTATAATAAAACCTACAAAACATAAGACTTTATTTAGGTAATTTGTTAAAACATAAACGGATAAGTGCTATTTTAATTAGTAAGAATTATGTAAATTAAGCACTTATCATTCGCAGATCATTTTAGTCTTCGACCGGATTTACGTTCGCACCAAAATGGAGCCCGAACCTTGCGGGGCTTAGTGGGGTCGTAGCTTTCTAGTTTTCCTCCCAGTTTAAGGGGAACGAGTCTAACATTTACTTCCCTCTATTCCAAAATCAAGTTACTTTGTACTTTTATCTAGGCCAGAGTCATAAGTTCCGCAGAAAATCTTCCTAAGGAGAACTGGGATGTTACAGCCTGGTTCATAAGTGAGTAAAGAAGTACCCCCACACCAAGGTTAACCACTGAGGACGACTGTTCTCACCCCCACTCGCTTATGCTTCCAGGAGTAGGCGAAGATTATGAGAGCCACGAGGAGTCGCATGAGGAGCAGTGATGGCATGAGGACGGTTTAGTAGAAGACCATGCTTTTTGATATGTATTTTGATATGTAGTTTAATGTATTTGGCTTGTATATGTAACCTATTATGAAACTTTGTTGGTTGTAATTTGTGATGGACCATATATGTTTATGTAATTACTTATGCCAGCAATGACTATCACTCTTAAGCTTAAGCTCTATTGTTTGTATTATATGCTTTGATTTACACGCAACAAGCAGAAAAGTTTTAAAATGGTCCCTGGTATTTTTGAAAACTAATAAAGGACTATGAGTAATCCCACCAAACGAGCAACAACCTAGTGAGCATTGTGTACTACTCGAGGGTATGCAGTATAAAATGTGTCGCTGTATGTATGACATATGCAAAAGTGGTGTATCTCTAATAACACTGTATTTTTATTATTATTATTAATCAAAATGAATGATTGATAATAGTCATAAAATAAACATTAAATGTGTTGCATAAGCATATGAGAATTTCTCCTGGCCCAATTTAATATAAGATCTAGCTTTTGGTTGGTAAATGAATCTGTTGTGAAGCAAGAATGTTCAGTCAATGAAACATTTGTCTCTGAAGTTGTGTGCACAATAGGATATAAGTTATGTTATTTAGACTTATTAGTTATAAGATATTGAGTTTACTCGTTAACTATCTATTGATAGATGAAATTTATTTAAGCTCTAGTGAATTAAAATTGCATTCAATAATAAATAATTAGTGCATTAATGCAATGTTCCAACATCAACAAGTATAAATATCATTTTTCTTAATGAATTAAATGAAAAGGCTGGCGTGGATAGACATAGGCTTCAATATTAAAAAATATAACATGTTCTCTCACAATCTTTTACAATCCAATACATCTATATGTAAGGGCTCGATGAGCCATAAGGCATGCATAAAATGCACTGAGGTAAACATTCCCCTCTATCTAAATTTTTGTAAACAAAAATAAGAACTCTTTTCTAATATATGCCAATGCATAATTGCCTGCTACAAATTATAATGAACCAATGTTGCAACTAATCCAGATGAAGATACAAAGAACATCAGGTACTCGAGCCCCCTTACAAGCGGCAGGTGAAATAAACGGCTGCGAGGGACAGAAACAGTGGGAAGACTGTAAAGGAGAGTAATGAGGCAGAGGAGGCAGGGGGCAGAGCATTTGGAGCTTCAACAGCATTGGCAGATGAATCAACATTGATGCTGAACTTCATGCCTCTTAAGCAGTGCTCACCAACCGTGCATATGAAGTAGCGGGGGCCGGTGTGCAAAAGATTGATAGTAACACTGTTTCCCGAAACGATGCCTGGATTTGTGCAGCTATCATAATCAGCCTTCGACACATCTGCCATGGTGAGAGCACCGGTCCAGGCGAAATCTGATGATGATCAATTCCAAAAAAACAAAGATACAAGAAGAAAATGCCAATCATTTTAGCCAAGCCGCAATGTTTGCACAAACACAAATCTAACACTTTAGTCAATTTTGTTCAAGATATACTCAGTACTCATTCTTGACCAGATCAATTTAATTGTCAAGTGTTTATATTTGCTAAGATATTTTCATCAACATAATAAATAAAGAATGGAAATTCATAAGTAAGCTTACTTAGTTTGTCCCCAACAAAGAAAGTCTTGGTGCTAGCCCAGTCAGAGTAAAAGGTTTCATTAGGAGGAATTCTCAACCCAAGTTGTCTCCAACAGTATACACTGCACCTTGTGTTGTACCCATTAGCAAAGCTGAGAGAACAATGAAGCTCCCTAACAAGCCCATGCTGATGGCCATTTTTTTTTTTGTAATTTCTTTTCTTTCTGAATCTATGTTCTGATGCTATGTTTGTATTCTTTGTTATTCTTGCTTTGTAAGTATATTGTGGAGTATTGTTGCGCAAAATGACCTATATATAGAGAGAGAGAAGTGCTGCCAGTTTCACCGGTAAAGACTAGGATGGTACCCCTGGGATTTGGTATCATCCAATGGTACCCTTATTTTCCTTGATTTTAAAGTTTTATTAGTATAGTTATGTCACCCATATTCGTGTGCGCTGCGGTCTCACTGCTGGAGCCCGATGAAAGCTAGGAAAACGCTCTGTGCTTGGAGGACTACTCTCCTACACCTTCGTCACCATCCAACCAACTCTTAAGGAAGTGGGTAACTTAGGTTTACTCATCTCCTTAGTGTTCTTGAGTTCTTTGTGTGATCTTGTATATATATGTGTGCTTATGGATGATTATAGTATGCTATATAGACATGTTTATGCATGTAGATGGTTAGGATGATTTTAGGTGACTAGTGATGGATGGAATGAAGTGTTCTAAGCCTTCAAAGAGTATGAAAGTTGGTTGAGAAAAGTTAAAGAAAGTTAGCTAAGCTATCGGGTTACAGGTGCTGAAAGCCCAGGGCACTGAGCAGCCTGGGCTATTTCTGAGCCCTAACGCGAAAGAGGTTACGTGGTGAGTTTCAGGTTAGGACGCTGAGCGGCCAAGGCAAGGCGTTGAGCGGCCTGTGTCCTAGATGCCACTTAAGTTTGGATAAGTATGGCCAGGACCTGAGGGGGGCTCAGGGAAGCGCTAAGCAGCCAAGGGCGCTGAGCAACCACAAGGGTGCGCTGAACGGCCAAGGGCGTTGAGCGGGCAAGGCCTGGGGTGCGTTGAACGGCCAAGGGCGCTGAGCGGCCTGAGAACCTTAGGACCCTAACTAGCCTTACCCGGAAAGGGCTAACAAAAAGAAAGCAGTTCATGGAGCCCCATCATTCCATTTGCATCACTCTAAGCCACCTAAGTACGACAAAGCATGAAAAGACTACTGACGCTAAGAAGTGCATGTATCATGAGGAGTGGTTGCTGCTAGGGGCAGGGCAACTATAGAGAACTAGTATTAAATGACCTAATGTTTAAAGATGATAATTGAATATAGGGAACTGGTAAAATTCTTATGAAGGCCTGACCACCAAGGGTCGGTGTACCTTGAAGAAAGGAGCTAGTTGTATAATAGGAAATCCCTCTCTTGGCACGTTATAGTTGACAAGCCCCTTCCCAGTCTAGCAAGAAGGATTAGTTTATGAGTGTGATATGTAACACCCCTACTCTCCGCCTACGCTATAGTCGTAACGCTGATAATAGGGTTGTTATCTGCTTGGTTGGGGTTACTTTTAGCCCCTACTTTTAGCTTGGAAAATATTTCTTACTCGAAATTACGGACCGTTTTGAAATTTTTCTCACACGCTTACTAGTTTACAAATTTAGAGCCATGCACGTCAATGAATTATACATAGATACAAGCGGTAGAGTCCTGTCAGACTTAAGCGTTGACTATTCAAGAAAAATAGATCTCCATAACATTTTATAACATACATATATGTACAATCAATTGGTCCATAATACAACTGCACAGTTAAATAATAATATATTTTACATTTACCACACTTAGTCGCCAATGGTCTGACTAGACCGTGTGACTGCTACCCAATGCCTGCGTTCCTTGTGAGCATGGTGACGTACACAATGCCTGCGTTCCTTGTGAGCCTGCTCTTGTGCACGATGCATGAACTTTACAAGTTGAGTAAACGGTACCATATACTTTCTTTCTCTTACGCATACCGGCTTACCCGGGTTAGCATCTTCTCATTCATCATATCTCATTATCATATGCACTTTATCTTTCTGTATTGTTCTTGTTCTTACATTCTTTGTTATCTTCATTCATTAATCTTGGAATAACATAGTCTCTTGTGGTCTATCCTCATGATGCATGTACAACTAGATAATCATAGACTTGTTCACTGCACCTTTTGGTGGCTCATAGTAAAAACACATGCCATTATGAACTCAAAGCGTAGACTTCTTCGTGCTAGGTACTTGTTGGGATATAATGGTCCTCGGAACCCCCTTTTCGGAAACCACTCTCATCGTCAGGGAACCTCCGCGGAACCCACTAGGCTACTCACTGTTAGATCACTCCACCACTCGGACATGCCAGGGTTCCTACGCGGAACCCTCTCAGGACTACTCCTAGTCTCCACTCAGACACTTCGAAAATCATTCAACACTCCTGGATAACCTCCGCAGAACCAGGATGAAGAAAAATAGCAGGATGAAGAAAAATTGATCAGAATTTTAGAAGAGAACCAGGATGCTATCGGTTGGACAATAGCATATCTTAAAGGAATTAGTCCATCATATTGCATGCACAAAATATTGATGGAGAAAGATTTCAAACCGGTGGCGCCATGGTTGTTAAACTCTCGAGTTAACTCTTAAACTCTTACGAGTTTACGATTTTACTACACAAAAACGAGTTAACACTTATGTAAACTCTTTTTTGGTAAACTCGTATAAGTTTAAGTAAACTCTCGATTCTACTAGCGAGTTCACGAGTTAAAATCTACCTACGAGTTTACGAGTTTACCTCAAAATGTACAAATTTTGTAACTTTGTTAGATACTTACCTAACTTTGTTTATATTAGATAATGTATATTGAGTTTATTTTGTTAATTTCATATATTTATCATAATTGAGCTATGTTTTATTGAACTATAAAATAATACATATACTGAATAAAGTATGACATAACCACTAAGTGTCATGCATTAAGGTGTATTTTATGATATGTCTTTCATTAATTTAATTTAAAGTTAACATTATTCAATTTCAATTATAAATACATTATTTAATTAAGTTTAGTTCCTAATTATATTGCTTATAACATATTTTTTTACGTATGTAAACTCATACGAGTTTACGAGTCGAGTTTGCTGAGACTCCACGAGTTTACTTAAACTCTCGAGTTTGACAACCTTGGGTGGCGCAACCTCAAAGAAGATTAAATCCAGCCATGAAGGAAGTGGTCAGAAAAGAAATAGTCAAGCTGTTAGACGCTGGAATCATTTATCCTATCTCCGACAGTGAATGGGTTAGCCCCGTCCAGGTAGTTCCCAAAAAAGGAGGTATAACTGTAATTAAAAATGATAATGATGAACTAATCCCAACTAGGACTGTTACTAGTTGGAAAATGTGCATAGATTACAGGAAACTTAACAAAGCTACCAGGAAGGACCATTTTCCACTGCCGTTCATGGATCAAATGCTGGAGAGATTATCAGGCCAAGCATACTACTGCTTTTTAGATGGATATTCTGGCTATAATCAGATAACGGTGGACCCAAAAGATCAAGAAAAGACAGCTGTCACATGCCCATTCGATATTTTTTCCTACAAAAAAATGCCTTTTGGGTTATGTAATGCTCCTGCCACCTTTCAAAGATGCATGTTCGCAATATTCGCGGATATGGTGGAAAAAATCATGGAAGTCTTCATGGATGACTTTTCCGTGTTTGGGACCTCATTTGATGATTGCTTGACAAATCTCAACACCGTACTAAAACGGTGTGTTGAAACCAATCTGGTCCTAAACTGGGAAAAATGTCATTTCATGGTAACAGAAGGTATTGTACAGGGCCACAAAATTTCAAAGAAAGGGATCGAAGTGGACAAGGCAAAGCTTGAGGTCATTGAAAAACTGCCACCTCCAACTAATGTAAAGGGAATCAGAAGTTTCCTTGGGCATGCAGGATTTTACAGGAGGTTCATCAAGGACTTCTCCAAAATTGCCAATCCACTCACTAACCTCTTGAATAAGGACACTCCTTTCAATTTTGATAATGACTGTTTAATTGCATTTGAGAAATTAAAATCTAGTTTGACCTCTGCTCCCATAATCATAGCTCCTGATTGGAATTTTGATTTTGAACTAATGTGTGATGCTAGTGATTATGCAGTAGGAGCAGTTTTGGGTCAACGAATAGACAAAATATTCCATGCAATACACTATGCTAGTAAAGTTCTAAATGAGGCACAAATTAATTATGCCACAACAGAGAAAGAATTACTAGCTATAGTGTATGCTTTGGAAAAATTTAGAAGCTACTTGATAGGATCTAAAGTAGTGATATACACAGATCATGCTGCTATTAAGTACCTTCTAACAAAACCCGATAGTAAACCTCGACTGATTCGATGGATACTTCTCTTGCAAGAATTTAATCTAGAGATCAAAGACAAGAGCGGAAGAGAAAATTTGATTGCAGATCATTTATCCAAGCTAAGTAATCCAGAGGTAACCATCAGAGAGGACGAGGTCGCAGAAGAATTTCCAAATGAGAAACTTTTTCTTATCAAATCAAGACCATGGTTTGCCGATATGGCCAATTTTAAGGCTGTAGGTGCACTACCAGAAGACTTAACATACCATCAGAAGAAGAAGTTCCTCCGAGATGCTACATATTATGTATGGGATGAACCATACTTATTTAAGATTGGAGCTGATGGATTGCTACGTAGATGTGTTTCCAATGAGGAAGCCAGTAGCATTTTATGGCATTGTCACAATTCTCCATATGGTGGGCATTATAATGGGGAGAGGACAGCTGCTAAAGTCTTCCAATCTAGTTTTTACTGGCCCACCTTGTTCAAAGATGCTCATATGCATGTGAAGAATTGTGATGCATGCCAAAGGATAGAAGGAATTGAAAAAAGAAATGAAATGCCACTTCAAAACATAATAGAAGTTGAAATTTTTGACTGCTGGGGTATGGATTTCATGGGACCATTTCCACCATCATTTGGTAACCAATATATCTTGGTAGCTGTGGAATATGTGTCCAAGTGGGTAGAAGCAGTAGTCACTCCCAAACCTGACAGGAAAACAGTGGTTAAATTCTTGAAAAAGAATATATTCAATTGCTTTGGTGCTCCTCGAGTAATAATTAGTGATGGCGGATCTCACTTTGTGAATAATCAACTGGCCAAAGCATTCGAACATTATGGAGTAAAGCATAAGGTGGCTTCACCTTACCATCCACAGACTAATGGCCAGGCAGAAGTTTCAAATCGAGAAATTAAAAGAATTTTGGAGAAAACAATTTCAAGCTCTCGAAAAGACTGGTCGCAGAAGTTGGATGATGCTCTTTGGGCATATAGAACTGCCTATAAAGCCCCAATAGGATTGACCCCATTTCAATTAGTTTATGGCAAATCATGCCATTTGCCAGTAAAACTTGAACATAAAGCATATTGGGCCTTGAAATTTCTAAACTTTGATTTGAATTGTGCAGGTGAAAAAAGAAAAACTCAGTTACATCAACTGGAAGAACTGAGATTGCAAGCATACAATTCCAACAAACTCTACAAGGAAAAAGTGAAGAAATATCATGACAGTAAGGTCAGAATAAGGAACTTCCATCCGGGCCAACAGGTACTTTTATTCAATTCCAAGATAAGGTTATTCCCTGGAAAATTGAGAACAAGATGGTCAGGGCCCTTTGAGATCAAGGAAGTGAAGCCTTATGGAGCTGTGGAATTATGGGACAAAGACAAGAAAACAACTTGGTTGGTGAACGGTCACAGATTAAAACCTTATTTAGGAGAAGAAACAAAACAAGCTTCAGAGGTACTCTACCTCGATGAACCAAACTAGAAAGAGACAGGCGTCAAGCTAGTGACGTTAAAAGAGCACTTCCTGGGAGGCAACCCAGAGTTTTATGAGTTATTATATTATATATTTAAGGTGTTAAAACTAATTTTTGTGAACATGGTGACATTTTGAAATCTTTGGGAAAGAAGTTCCTTAGTTGTTTTGCAGGACTAAAATCAAGAAGGAGAAAAGCATGAGTCATAAGCTTTTATTTCCTCAACATTTTGAAGCAAGATGAAGTAGCTTAAACAACTGGAAAGACTTCATCATAGGAAACACTCACCATGAACAGGGAGCATTTTTATTTTCTAGCACCTTACTTAATTAATTTCCTTTGATTAGTTAGGATATTTTGCTTAAAGACTTGTTTGTTAAAAACAATAAAGTAGTAGTTCATTTTACTCGGTTTGATGCATGAACACATATAACATATCATGAATTGAGTTGTTTCATAATTCATAATAGACTTTGTGATTCTTGCGTAGATACTTTGAGCATGTTCATATGCATATTTTACTTGTTTTGCATAAGCATAACATTGAAAATGTTTTGAAATTAAGGAAATGAACCCTGACCAAGTAAGGGAGTGAGCCAAACACTATGTGAGAAAGAGATAATCACCATTGGTTTTACACAATTGAATTTGTTTGAGTCTCTAATCATGAAAATTGTATGGAAGGAATAGGAAATGATCAAGGCATTTTTTGTTTTGTAGAATTATAACCACTTGGCAAAATAAAACTGACCATGATTAGGAATATCCTTTGCTACCCCAGTTGAGCTTAACATGTGAAAATTTTGGTCATAATCCCTAAGCTCTTAAAAGAAAAACAATGTTATCCCTTAATTTCTAAATTAAGAGAGCATTCAAAATTGAATTATGTGCAAGAATCCAAGTCAGGAGGAGATAAGGGTATAAACAAGTGGAAGGAACATACAAAAAGTTGAAGAAAAAGAACAAAAGCAAGAAACATTCTATCCCAAAACAAAAAGAAGAAAAAGAAAAGGGATAAGAAAAGGAAGAAAAAGGGTAAGGAATAAAAGAAAAGGAAAGGCACAAAAGGAGTTGGTTTCATTGCTCTCTTAATTGGAAACATTTGCATATCCAAAAAAACTAATTTTCTTTGTAGCCTGGCCACGATACAACCCTTAAAAGTCCTTCTGTGATCCTTGACTAACCATACTATTAGATTGAATTTTGAGACAGATAACAAATTTGAATTGTTATGATTTAATGGTGACAAAATGAGCGAAACACTCACCCTAAATTGGTCCACTGACCATTGTGTGCATAATGATAATTTCCTTAGTGGAAAAGACATTGGATAGAGTGATTTGTTTATGCTATTCAAGTGATTATGCAATTGACATGTTTAAAGTTATTCTATATTGTTTCACATGGTCTTAAGCTTAAACTGTTTGAAACTTTTCAATTCATTGCAAATACCAAGTGTTCATGAACATTGATCCCTTGTAAAATATTTCTACTACCTCTTGTTTGAGGACAAACAAGGTCTTAAGTCAGGGGGAGTGATAAGTGCCTAATTTACGTAATTCTTATTAATCAAAATGGCACTTATCCGTTTATGTTTTAACAAATTACCTAAATAAAGTATTATGTTTTGTAGGTTTTATTACATATTATGGAAGATGGATACAAGAAGAATAATGAAGATTAATCCCTAGAAGAATGGATCAAAAGGCAAAGAGGACAAAAGAGCAAGAAGGTTGCAAGCAAACACACAAACACTCAGCGGATGGAAGAAGGAGCTCAGCGGATTGACCAGAAACTGCTCAGCGGACAAGCTCAGGCGCTCAGTGGATTGAGCAACAACCGCTCAACGGACACACCCATACACTCAGCGGTTTGACGTCAGCCACCGCCTTTGACCGTGCATTAAATGCACCAGCCTGGCGCCAACCCAAGCCACCACCGCCATTAATGAAGCCGCGTATGAGCCGACAAGTTTTACCAAACCGCTCAGCGGCGGTACTAACCCGCTGAGCGGTCCTCCCAAATTTTCCCTATAAATAG
>QANU01022180.1:0-10044 GCA_003254905.1 Nissolia schottii
TTGAGGGACTAATTTGGACATTGATGTAATGTTCAGGGACCAATTTGGACGTTCGCCCTTACTGACTACGATAAAGTTAAGAGACACATCACCTTCTACACAATACAAATGGACAAAGGGTCTAATGGAAAACCGTGTGAAATGTTCAAGAACTGGATTGACATTTTTCTTTTGTTGAGGGACTAATGTGAACGTGGGTAAAAAGCCCAAGGACTAAGTAGGGCATTCCCTTTAAAAAAGTTCAATTTTGGGTTGCTTGTGCTCCTTTTATTTTGAGTAAAGGCTCAATTTAGTTTCTATGATATTACTAACAGGTTAATTTGGTCTCTAACAAAAAAAAAAATGTTTGCATATAGTCGTTTTCAAATGTGAATCAAGTTAGTTCTGTCTTTGTAACAAAAAGTTTAATGATCTTAAACTTTTTAATATGTTTTACTCTATGCATTCCATAATAATAGTCTCTTTTACTTGTTTTAGGTTCATTCGTAGCTTAATGTATTTAGACATAAATGTGTTAGATTCATTAAGCTATGAATAAACCTAAAATAATAAAAAGGACTGCTACTATGAAACGGAGGGAGTAAGTTTTTAATATGTTTTTCTCTTAAAAATAACTTGTTTCTTAATAAAACCTAAACACCTAGCCTGCTTTGCGTGCAAATGATACATTCCGAAATAAAAGGAAAGCAAGTACCTTTAAAGGCTATACTCATGGTATTTTTCAAACTTAAGAAAAGGATACATAAATTGCATAAGAAAGCCCGATTCCAATACTTTCTTTCAATATTACCTTTAAGAATGATAACAGATATTGGTGGGACCCATTATTTGTTACTAGTATATGCTAATAAATTAGTCACAAATATTCGAAGGAAATATATATATATATATATATATATATATATATAATTAACAACTANTTAATATTTAATTTGCCGCACATTTCAGCAAATGCTATAGTACAATATGATAACCATCAAGAAATTAGAGAGTTTTGAATGCCGCGATCATATCCCTTCAACCAACAAATTTTCTAATTGAGGGAAATGCTTGAAATGAAGTGGCAAAAACTTCAACTCTACGATTTCCAATACTCATTGTTTTAAGAGTAGGGAGTTTTATTGCAGCAAGTAATATGACTCCATATTATTGCAAAATGAGATGTACAAAATTTGAAGAGAATTTAAAGAGTCCATGTTGATTCATTTCAGCCATTATCGCAACTCATCATCTCAGCGTCCAACATCACAACTTTGAATTCTTGCAAGTCGTCGTATACACCCAAACACTTGGCATACTGCTATGCATTTTCAATTTTATCACTGGAAAAAAAACCGTCAATATTGCAAATAAAATTTAATGATGCAGCAAAATTCCGTCTAATGATAACACTTTTAACTACTGGCGGATAAACTTGTCAGTAATGACTCAACTATTAACCTCTAATAAAATATAAAATTTTATTTATTTAATTAATAATGAAAGTATATCCATTGGTAAAATACATATCTATATACAGAAAAACTATAAAAAAAAACAATATATTCTAAAATTTCGTTGGTAAATGTTGGCACCACATGATCCTATTAATTTACCAATAGATTTAATGACAAAAATAATAGCAGTCTCTTTTCTTTGGCATATTTCTTATATCATATCAAAATCCATATTTCGGATGGATTTTTCTTCAAAAAGGCATCAATAGCACAGACAGACATAAATTTGTCGATATATCGAATGTTTTTAAGGCAGTGTTTGGTAAGCGTCTCAGAACAGAAAATACGGAGACAATGAGGACATAAATATGTTTGCAGAATAAGGCGAAAACATAAAACTTAAAATTTTCTTTGTCTTAGGATAATTTTTGACTAATTTTTACGCATCTAAAAAAGAAAAGTACAGAAGAGATGCTTGGGACACAAGGGACGCGTCTTTGTCATACCTTGAAAATGGAGGGATACAAGAGACACGCCTCTGTTGTCCCAGGCTTAGACTGAGGCTAATTAGAAAGCTTGCAAATTAAACCTACTAGGTCAACCTGTTATGCTATTGTGTTTATTTACAAAAACACTTATTGTAGGTCTCATACACGCAACAACAACACAAGAGAGAGCTCGTTTAGCCAGTGAGCTGTCGTGCGCCTTTGTTATTTAAACGCATAATTATTTTATTTAACCATTGCAGTATTGCAATTTGTTTTTTAAAAACATATAATAAGTTGGAAGCAGGGATCATCACCCTTACTTTCATTTCTTATCTCAGTGCTGCTCTTTGTTCTCATCTCTGAAACCCTCACCCACTTCATTGTTTGCTCTCCCTCTTGCTCATTTCACTGCCTCCACTTCCACTGTGGCACAACCACGAGCATGCCATTGTTTCCCTCTCTTTCCTTGTCCCTATCTACAAGAAGGAGCTCATCTTTGTGCTCAACTCCTCCAACAAACCTGACACATAACACTTGACGAAAGGCGCCCGTGCATCCACCTCTGCATCCCTTGAAATGGCATTTTGGAGATTTTCGAAGCGGCGCACGACCGATCACACGATTTTTGTTTTTTCATTAACCGCTTGTTTCATTTTTTTTGAATCATTATTGTTGTGTTTGTATTTTTTTTATGATTTTAAAGATTTATTGTTCAATTTCATATTGTTATGTTTTGTATTTGATTCAATTTTATGATTATGATAGCTGAATGATTATTATTGTTCTATGAATGATTTCTGATTTCTGTGTTTGTTCAATTTCATATTGTTATGTTTCTGTACCTAATTATCATTTTGATTAAGTTAAGTTTATTATTTATGAACTTTCTAATCTTGCAGGCCTTCTAAACAAGCATCAGGCCAAATTTTTTAAAAGGTTAGGCTTAAGCCAAAAAAAGAGTCTATGACAGGCCACAGTAGGGATGTCAAAAAACCCTAACAAGCAGGGACTCCACAGGGCTTGCCCGCAAATCTTCACGTGGCAGATTCGAGGATGGGGATCGTACTCCCTGCCCCGTGGGGACCCATTATATGTGAAAAGTTTATACTACCCTTATTCTAATTAAAAAAAAAAAACAAAACGTAACTCTAACCTAATTCACTTTCACCCTTCTTCTCTCACTCTTCTACTTCTCTCATGCTGCTACACACACATTTTCTCTCATATTTCAATCTATCTTCTCTATTTCTGCCCGTGTTGTATTGTTATTGTGTTGTCGTCACCGCTGTTGTGTTCCTGTCGCGATACTGTTGTGTTGTTGCCGTCGCCGTTGCTTTTCCATTGCTACTTTTGTCTCGCTGCGCTGATGTGTTACTACTGCTATTGAGTGTTGCTATCACTGCTACTATTCGTCATCGTGGCTCGTGCTGTTGTCCGTCTCCCATTTCCTTTATCCTTGTAATTCCAACTTTTTTATACTTTTTTTTTTTTTACATTTTTTTGCACCCACAGGGATTCGCGGGAAATGGAGATGGGGACAATTATTCCCCTGCGGCAGGGGCGGGGAAGATGAAAAAGATGAATTTCTAAGCTTGATTTGTTGTTGTTGAGAATGTTTTTGTAATATTGTATAAAGATAACAGATCTAATCCGTTGCTTTTGTAATATTTTTGTAATAAGGGAAAGAATAGACAACACTAGAAAAAAGACACATTGTTTAGATATGACCTTGATTAGATAAGAAAGATCATACAACAAAAGCGTGATCTTTGTTCTTGTAAGTAGTCACACCTTTAAGTGTGGCCTTTAGTCAAGACAAATGACAACCGTGTAAGTGTGGCCTTTAATTAAGACAAAAGGCAACACTGTAAGTGAGGTCATAAATGTGAAGTATTGGGAACACTTGAAAATGTAAACTAAGGTGTGGTGAAAAATGTGATGCTATCTCTCTCATAGGATATACTTTTTAGTGGCAAAGAGTACACTTTTTTTAAATTATAGTTGTTGCTTCAATAAAGTGTGCCTATAGAGAAAAAGATATGGCTCTATAGGTTACCCCCTATTAATTGTGACCTAAAGTTGAAAAGGGTAGCCTTTAATCGAAGGTCACACTTTTTATAATTATAGAGTACATTTTTTAAGTTCTCCCTTATAATATATTTGTTGAAGTGTGTGGTGATATTAGGGGTGAGAATAAGTTAAGCAAGACCCAACTATTAACCGGCCAAGCCTATATTGTAGCTCATTGGTATGGACTTGGCTGATGGCCTAGGGATGTCTACCTTGGTACCAACATCTTCCGAGTAATCACCATGAACCAACAAAGAAGCAATTAGCCAAGTTATCAACATCAATGTTGTAACAATGTCGTAATCAAAACAGAACTATCTGTCAAAGAGGGAAATTTTATAATTTAAAAAATAAAATACCCCCATAAGTTCTCCAAGACCAAACTTGGGAGCTTTCAGGATCTTGACCTTCCAGATGAACACATTCTGTAGAGGGTAAATACCGCATGTTGCCTTCTCAATCTCCTTTCCAATACTCTCAGGAATGAACTTGCGGAATCACAGGATGCTTCCTCGTTGGTCATGATCTCTCGCATCTTCCTGCGGATCTGAAAATGCAAAGGTGTAATTATAATTTAATTATTATTACTGATTTGAAATATTACACAGAAACCAATCACTGCTCCACCAAAAAATCAGGCAAAAAATAAAATCATCTCCCACAATTTGGAGCAAAGCAGTAACAATGAAGAGGCGTAAACAAATACAAAAACCATATCACTTAGTTCAAGCCCATCAATCAATCACTTATGATATCTCAGCTCTGGGATACTTCATGAAAGAGAAAGAGAGAGACAATTGAAACGTGTTGCATACCATGTTGAATGTTAACCATGTGCTACTATTACATATCCAAAAGCAATACCTAATATGAAACATTATACAAGGACACAGAAGTATCAGTATGGTAAATAAATCACATCAACACAATAGTCATAACTCGTAATATGAGAGAATTTCAGCCACTGACAACAACTCCTATGAAGCACAAAATTTGCTTCCCATAACATCGAAATGCCACAGTAGTATGTATAGATTTCAGCCACTGACAGCAACCATTTGAGAGCTTTAGAAATTTTTTTCTCGTAATAAATCAATACTTAAATTCCAATACACAGCTGCCAGCAGCACTACAAATCAATATTTATCTTCCAATATTCAATGGAAGGGAGCTACTATTCTGCTTAAGTTCTCTCAATTCACTCAGAAGATAAAAACGCAAAATAAAGCATTTGATGAAACGTATCCAAACAAAGGAGATAAGCTACGCAAAAGGAATATAACCATGCATATGGACAGACCCACAGTAGATCCAACTCAACAATAACCCAACCGTATACCTAAATCACACCACTTCACACAAGTCCAAGCTATTTCCATTTGATTGTTGACAAATTTACTACGAAATCCACTAGGAAAAAAAATGTATGCACAAGACAGTATTGCAACAATAAAAAGCCTTAACTTAAATAATTGAATAAAAAAAAGTGTAATAAAATAAATTTTAAATAATAAATGGACCAATTTGGTCGTACCAATAAAAAGATCCATAATATTTCTTGTTATTTGTAAATGTAGTAAGTGTAAGTCAAGTTAGTCTCACTTTATTTAGTCATGATAATGGTCGATTCAAAGATGTTTGAAGCACTTTGTATGATGGCAAAGTCGATGAACACAACTTTTTAATAAGAACAATTTGAGACCCTTCCAAATTTCCATATTATGGCCGAAGGATTAAAGTCTTATGAGTTATGACAACCTTCCCAATTCCCATATTAAGTTGACCCAAACTCTTTGAATTACAGGTCATGTCATGAAAACAAGATTCTCTACCTTTTAACCATATTTTTCTTTCTCGTCATGAGCTGCACATACAATGAAGGACCATAAGAACACATTGTACTGTATTTGGTAAATTTTTTTTTTTTCAACTGCTTGAGAACCTTATTTAAGTAACGACATCTAGGTTTATCTGTAAATTCCCCAATATATCAAAGTTATCAATGCTAATATGCATAATTTAATTCAGTCTGTTACAGAGCAAGCGCTATCTGCCAATCGCTATTTAATTTGGAGGAACTAACTTCCTTTTTTCTTTTTCTTACCACAGATATTAATAAAGACTAGTTAGACACATGATATGTTTTTTAAAAAATTCAAACATACTATCCTTAGACACAGGAGCAAGAGAGATGTCACTTAAGTTACTAATTTTTGGCTTAGAAGAACTGACTTGCATCCAATACTATCCTGAGTTTCAATTATTTAAACTACGATATCCAGTTATACACTAAGGGGAAAAAAAAAAGAGGATTTGAGGTTTGTACGTATTAGAAACATAATTTGTAATATTTGGTATAAATAACAGTTTGAGTACACCATATATCTCTATCTTGAATGGAACCATGACGACTCCATCACCAAGTGATTATGGTGTAACTATAAGGTCTTGGATTGGATGTGTACGCTTTTGAACTTGTCTTAATTCCTATACGAAGCTTGTAATTTCGTTTATCCGAAATAATGTTCAAATTTTCAAAAATAAAAGATTAACATTACATAGCAAAAATAAAAAAAAATGTCAACTAATTCCTACCATCACAACATTTTACTTCAAACAAACAATCCAAAGGCAATTTCTGGAGAACTGACATAATAATGACACTGTACATTTGGAAATAACAGAGTTCTTCTTCAGCTTTCATTAGCTTGAATACTGGATTCCATCGATAATAATCTGTTTGATGTGAGATATCTTGGACCAATACTCTCCGACTTGTGGCTGATATTTTCTACCTAATTCAAGACAGCCTCTTATATCCAAGTATTCAAGGGCGGTTAGGCAATGGATGTCATCGGGGAGAGAGTTCAACTTTGGACAATCCTCTATGATAAATGATTTTAGAAAAACCATTGTTGACAGCCACTCAGGAAGAGCCTCAAGGTTGTGGCATTTTAGAATCCACAAGCTTTGTAATGTGCTCGTAGATCCTTGAAGCCAATGAGGCAAGGTCCCCGCCAGCTGTGGCAAGGAACGAATATATAAGAATTTTAACCTCAGGTTGGAGTTCTTGTCCGACAATTCCAAATTCTCACAGCCAGCAATTTGCAAACACTTTAGCTGTGGAAAATGGTTAGTATCAAGTGGCAAAGACTTTAATCTCTTGCAATACGCTATAAGCAATGTTCGAAGAGTGGGCAGTTTTGTCCCTACAAACAAGGACTCAAGGTTGTCACAACGATCAATACTTAAAACTTCAAGAGATCCCAGATTTGCAATGTCACTCTCAGGAAAAACAGATTGCTTGGTGGTTATATACAGTCTTCGAAGGCTGATCAAGTTTCTTAATTTTTTCGGCAATGTTTCAAGCTCTGTACATTCAGCTAGACACAACTCTTGCAGATTTTGAAGCATGCAAATAGAATCAGGAAGTTTCTTTATTTTCTGATTACCTCGAAGAGAGAGATATCTTAAATGTTTTAACTTACAAACACATCGGGGCAAAGTCTCAACCGTAGAATCACTCAAATCCAAGTATCGCAAGTACTTGTAACCTGACGCCCATGTATTCAATAGAGACTCATTGTCGGCTCCTATTCCGTCNTCGCAAGTACTTGTAACCTGACGCCCATGTATTCAATAGAGACTCATTGTCGGCTCCTATTCCGTCAATAGGAAACAATATAGTTTTCACATCTGTTGATTTTGGGGTGGAAGATTTGCTTGCCAAGATGTTGTTTTCAACAAATGACAAATGCTTAACAGTCTCAGGTATATTTTGAATGTTTGAATTGACCAATAAGCACTCATCTTTTGCAATATAAAGTGCAAGATCATGCACTAAATCATGTATTGTAAAAAGATAACCAACCCCAAAATCCACAACCTGCTCAATTAATGATCTTGATATTAGTTCATTCAGATATTGATTGGCAATATCTTCTAGAGTTTGGGTTTTGTTTGGCGATGCAATGAGACCTAATGCTCCCCAAATAGAAGTCATCTCAAAACTTCGATAGATAAAATCCTTTGGGAAAAGGGAGAACAAAGCAAGGCATTGCTTCAAGTAGGATGGCATTTGGTCATAGCTTAACTTTAATGAAGGCAATATGTCATTTTCTTTTTGTGGCAAATTCCAGATGTTATTATCTCTCACAAATTCCCACTCGCCTGTGTCATGTTTTGAAAACAATAAACTTCCAAGCGTCCTTATTGCCAAGGGAACTCCTTTGCACTTTTTCACAATTTCTCTTCCAATCGTTATAAAATCTAGATGCTTTTCATCTTCTCCTTCTTTGAAAGCCCATTTAAGAAGCAGAGACAACGAATCCTCCGGAGAAAGGCCTTCTAAAATGTAAGGTGAAATGGTGCCCATCATGGAGGCAATCGCATGACTACGTGTCGTCACTAAGACTTTACTTCCTTGGGCAGCCACTTGCAACAAATTCCTCAACTCAACCCATTTAACAGGGTCCTCATTCCATACGTCGTCCAAGACGAGCAGGAACTTTTGACCAACAAGCTTGTTTGTTAGATGATTTGTTAGTTGCTCCATGTTTAATTCCTTTAAGTTCTGTTGGCCCACACGAGCATCAATAGGAGCAAACTCATCAGCGCAACTTATAATTTTAATAACCAGTTGCCTAACATCAAAGTCATCAGAAACACACACCCACATTCTTATTTGAAAAGAATCACTTATCCTCGTGTCATGAAACACAAGCTTAGCAAGTGTGGTCTTTCCCATTCCTCCAATTCCCTGAATGGGGAGAATAGAGATACTTTTATCACCAGCACCTCTAGGATTATGTTGCATCAAGAGTTGTTGTATTATCTCTTCTTTATCTTGTTCCCTCGCTATCACATCTGACTCAACAACATGGGAGTATGTCATGTCCCTCCTATGCACAACTCTCCTATCAACATCAATTCTTTCAAGGCCAAACTTATTCCTATTAGCTGCAACACCCTCTAACCTTTTCTTGATTTCTCTAATTTGTTTAGCTATCTTACAGCGAAACACAAACGGGTTAGAACTTGAGAAAAAGCGATCTACCTTGGTTTTGGTGGTACCATAAGTTCTGACCACTTGCTTGCGTAAAGCTTCGCACTCGACTTCATCAAGCACGTTCTCAGCATCAGAGAAGACATGTTTGATCTGCTTCAGCCATTCTCGCAGCTCATGGTTGTCCTCTTGCTTCTTCTCAGCATCCAACAACACTTGTTTGATGTATGATACAGTTTGCTTAAACTCTCGCAGGTCGTCGTATACACCCAACACCAAAGAAGCTTCTTGGTATGCACGAGAAGCTACTTTCCCAATCAGTGACTCTGCAATGCTGAAGAGGAACGATTCTGCCATGGCTACCTATCATCACGAGATCAAAGATACGTTAATTAGTTAGGAACTAATGCATAATGACTTTATAAGTGACCTTGTGACATTTTTATAACTTCTAATCTTGATATTCATTAAAGATCTAATGATCATGATTAATTCCAACTTACCGAGTGCTCAAAAGTGCAAATGATATATATATACCACACACCAGGAAAGCAAGTGCCACACAGTTTCAAGATGCATGGGATGTCCTGTAAAACATTAATTGGTGAATATTTTGACAATTTTTTTATTTTTTATTTTTATGAAAGTTTTGAATTTATTTAAGACGAAAAATTAGTGGCGATATGAGGAAACAGAAAGTCTAGAGCACAACCTCATACCATACATTAGAACTTAAAGCTATAAAGTTCTAGCTAATTTTGCTAGACAATCAACCACATAATTTGCAGAATGATAAATATAAATGACAATTGAAATTAATGAAGCAAGAAATATCTATATTAATATATAAAACATAAGATTAATCTAATAATAGAAATGACACATGAAGTGACTACGAGATTTTACCCATTAGCGTTATTTATTTATTAAAAAAAAACCCAAAATAAATAAATAAAATTCATAAATAAGAAATTTGAATAAAGACTTGAAATCTAAATCTATGATCAAGGAGATCCAAGGTACGTTAATTAATTACAAATTAATG
>QANU01022389.1:0-11413 GCA_003254905.1 Nissolia schottii
TCACGCACCCGGATCTTGGCATAGGTATAAACAGAAACATAAATGAGAATCATATGAAAGTTTATGTAGAAGAAATTTCGACTGGTTGAGCTTAGTGTCCCTGCATTATTTTGTTTCTCACAAACACACACACAGACACTGAAATATTGTGCATGTAATTAAGCTTTGTCAAATTGCAGGATTGTCTGATTTTGATACTTGTTAACAGCAATTTCACTGCTTCTACAGTCGCATGTTTCTCTTGTGGTTTTGTATTCCTAATGTTAGATTGGTAGATATTATGGTGATGCTATATGCATTATTAATTTCCACGGGGGTGTGTGTCCTGATGGATATGTCTTCACTATATAACACTACTATAAGAAAATTACGTTTGGCATGCCGTTAAGTTTTAAAACTCTTATATGTTTTTTCCTCTTTATCATTTGTGTGTCAAGATGCTTGTTAGCTTTATTTGCCAATTTTGTTTCCATGGGTCAAGAGGCTTTGTTACTCTGCCCAATGGGGCAGTTTGGAGGTAAATTATCTTGTATGACATTGTGGTGCAATCATTTATCAAGATGTCTTGTTAAAGAATTAGATTCTTTGTATCTTGATACCCTTTAAGAAGTCATTGCATGCAATAGTGGTGGCCCCGTGGAGTCAGTGCAACAGGATTCCCCTGTGATCCGACACCAAAAGAGTTTTCTTTAGCAATGGCTAAACTCATGAAAGATCCCCCAAGGGGCAGAGAAGCTAGAAAGCATGTGCTTGAGTCATTCTCAGCAAAGACATTTGGTTAGCGTTTAAATAGCTATCTAGTTGACATTCAACCATGAATAACTAACTAACCAAGTTTCAAAATGAAACAATAATATGAAGAAAAAAAAAATCAGTTATATGAGAGGCACGTTCAATGTGCTTGTTTAGAGGGTGTACATTAAAAACGTGACCAAAGTGTTTATACAAAAATTGCCTCTGCAAAAAAATATAAAATGGAATGATGACACCAAAAAGATATTTTAAATTGTCCTCTTCAAAGCTTTTGCAGTTCATCATTTTTTTTTCCAAGTAAAATGGCCTTTCTTTTGAGGACAAGTAATTAATACACCTATAATCTTAGAAGAAATGGGGTGCATATTCAATTCCAACGTCTCTTTTCCCCTAAAAATTTGAAAGGCTAAATGAAGACGAAGATGATGATTCTTGGCAAACAACCACCTAGAATCTTGTTCTGTTATATGGACAAGATTCAAGGTAGAGGAACAATGTATATTTTTATTTTTCTGTTTTCTGGTTCTGTTATTCTCTGTTTCTGCTTTGCTGTAATTTCTGTTTCGCTGCAGTCTTTTGGTTTGCTCCCAGCAGCATGTTATTACCTTTGCTTGCTGCTGCTGGTTTGCATCTTTTTCCATTTGATCATTGGTGTATCAATCAGTTACATGGTTCCTTTTGCTCCTCATCCATTGGATGATTTGAGTTAGTATTAATGCATCAAAAAAAGAAGTTCGTGATGCATTAAAGGCCTCATCCCACAATTTGAAGGGTTGTAAGTTTTTTTCTTTTTCTTTCCATTAGGGTTTCCACTCTTCACTGCTGATCTATATCCGCACCTACCTATATGTTTCCAGATCTATTTCCTTCCACTCTTTATTTAATGTTATGTTAGTTTTCGTAATTGAAAAAAAAAGTGTGCCATAAAATTATGTTGATTTTGTTTCATTTTAGTTGTTTCTTTTTAGATTGTCTGCCGGTATCTAAGGCTTTGCCTCGACTAATTCGGGTCGACCCGGGTCGCGCACCTGGCTATGGCGGGTGAGTCTCCCAACAAGGATAACTGCGTACACAAGGTCTTGAACTCGGGACCTTGCTTAAGCGATACCAAGCCACTTACTTTAAGTTCAGTAAGACTCAAACCCAAGACCTCTGTCATTCCCAACAATGGGTTATCCACTAGACTAACATTACTTTTTGCTCATTTTAGTTCTTTCTAATAGAAATAGTTTATTAGTTACCAATAATAAACTGAAAATAAAAATGCTACATGTACACTCAATTTCATACACTCATACATACACTATTAATAATGCACAAACTTTATTCTCACTAGTGCACAAACATTACAAACTTGTAAATGATACTCTCAACTATATTTAATTAAGTACACAAACATTACATGAGTTAAAACACAAACTTTATGTATATAAATACGTGGTGTATGTATGGTGTATGGTTTTTGGTGTACGTGTAGCAGAACTCAATGAAAATTAGGATACAATCCTCCCTAATCAAGAAACACAAATCAATGGTTAAGCATGATAAAATCACGTCTCACTCTATAACATGTGTTCCTAATTCAATTCCCCTAATTTCAGTATTTTACTTTAGTGCTCTCATGTATTATTTGGATGTGTTCCTATATCATTGTCACTAATTATGCTACAAGTTCATATTAAAATAATATTTAAGATAATAATTCTCAAATGACAAGAATAATTACTCATAGAATAATTTTTTTTACTAACATTAATATCACAAAAGTGTTATAGCAAAGATATACGCAGGAGATGCCAAACAAATACATTACACATTTTTTGTACATACATTGCAAGGTACATAATAACATTCATAACTCAAAATACATAAAATAAATATGAAGTTAATTACTATGCACTAACCATGTAAAAAAAATTTACATTGTTATCCAATCAAAATTTGTCACATAAGTAAAAAATAATATATATAAAATGATTTGATTTGATGACAATGTGAAAATTTTACACGTGTATAACAATTAAACTCAATAAGTATACATGTAAATGCTTTTATAAAATTATTTTAATATAATATTTTTACATTAAATTATTTTTTTAAAATTTTTTTAGTTGATTCGTGTTTTCGACCCGTGCAAAAGCACGAATAAATACACTAGTTAAGATTGAAAATCAATTAATGCTAGTCTTAAATATTCTACTTTATAGTATTTCAGCGCTATATAAGGTAAAGTGTTATTCAATATCTTATGTAATTAATTTTCTCCATATAACAGGCGGTGGCAATATCTTATACACATGAATTCATCAAAAAAAGAAAGAAAATAAATCTTATATATAAGTTTGTCATTGAATATCACCGACTCTCATGAAGCACCATCACAATTATCTCTCTCCAAAATATGGCTGAACAAGGAGGATCAGAAGCCAAGGAGGTTGGGGAAATCAAGGTTTATGGAGACAAATACCGTTCAATTTTGCAAGAAGAAGTTCAGAACACTCATTGGAGGCATGGTGGCCCTCCAACTTTTGATGCTGTTAACAAGTTATTTGAAGAAGGTCGAACCAAGGTAATTGGCAAATTTATAGATGAAAGCTCAAATTAAATTATCCTTAATTACTCCCATAATTAATATATGAGATTAATTTTAACAGATACTATCGTTCAATCATATATTATTACGTTAGCCATCGCATCCATTATCTCTAAAATATCACACACATATATTAGTAATAATACATAATTGAATTATAGTGCAAAACACTTTTATATCTATCATAAATAAAAATTAAGTTCTAATTATATAGGGTTGAGTATATTGATCTCATGTACATGTATGCACCTGCATGATTGCAGGAGTGGCCTAAAGGGTCAATAGAAGAAACGGTTCAAAATGCTGTGAAGTTATGGGAAATGGAACTCTCTCACAAGGTTCGCTTGCAGGACTTCAGGACCATCAATCCAGAAAAGTTTCTGCTTTCTGTGAATGGTAAGACCTTCTTTCAAGTTAGCCACAATAACTATATATTATTGCTAAGCTTTTGTTATTTATCACATGTGCATAATAGGTAATTAGTTTGTTAAGTTTTGTTATTTTCTGTTAGTCTACGGTTAGTTCTGTTAGCTTTCCTTTCTTAGCTTCAGGTTAGTTAGTTCAGTGTATATATATAAGAACTATTACTTGTAACATCATTTTTCTCAGTGCAAAGTTAATGTTCATCAGAATCATTCAGCAAATTAATTCTCTCTCTAAACTCTCTTCTCTCGAGCTCACTCTCACATTTAATTTCTACATGGTATCGGTCGCGACTTGCATCTCTACCCCAACTGAAATCTCATAAATTCAAGTTGAAACGTCCCGTTGGTGTTATGGGTGATTGCTCGCTTGCTCACTATGGCTCTCCTGAGAGTTCTCATCACTCAACCTCCCCCTCTAGTTGCAGGTTAGGATGTAGAAGTAGTAGTGCGTAGAGACCATGGTCACTTGCAGCAGTGTCAGGATTCTTGAGTCAGCAGTCACCTTGAGGTGAAGCTATCCATAGGATAGGTTAGATTTATTTTATTTTGTAATTAAGTCAGTATCTAGAGTGCTTCAATTGTATACAAGCTTCAGACCGGTCGCGTATTTTACATGTACATTTGTATTTATTGTAAAGAGTTATGTTTATTCACAAAAAGAAAGTTTTTATTAGTTTTAATTGAAGTTAAAATGCATGTTTTTACGAAAGCATTCCTAAGAGACTTTCATAAGGGAACTAGTCACTTGTCCAATAGATTCTGATTGGGGAGCCTGAATGACACCCAACGCTCTATCTCTAGTTATTGCTTCTCTTTGGGAGCTTCTCTTGTTTCTTGGAAGAGCAAGAAACAAACAACATTGACCCGTTCTTCTTCGGGGGCTGAATATCAGTCCTTTACCCAAGCTACATGTAAAGCACAATGGCTTATTTACCTCTTGAAAGACTTTCACATTAAAGTCAACAAATCAGTTACCATCTATTGCGATAATCAATCTACCATACATATTGCAGCTAACCCAATTTTTCACGAACGAACTAAACATATCAAAATCGATTGTGATGTGGTAAGGGACAAAGTTCAAGTTGAGGTTATCCATCTTCTTCC
This sequence comes from Nissolia schottii, assembly GCA_003254905.1. Taxonomy (NCBI): domain Eukaryota; kingdom Viridiplantae; phylum Streptophyta; class Magnoliopsida; order Fabales; family Fabaceae; genus Nissolia; species Nissolia schottii. The sequence goes on from QANU01022389.1 coordinate 4,879, forward strand.
TATTTCCACTAATGATCAAATCACAGACATCGTAACTAAAACTCTACTTCTTGCACCGTTTGAATTTTTTGTTTCCAAGCTTGGTTTGCTTGACATACACACACAAGCTTGAGGGAGGGTGTTACCTCTATATTATGCCTTTAATAAGCTTAGGCTTTGCATAAGATTTTGATATTTATCAAAGACTAACGTGACTCACGTTTTGTAACTTTAGAAACTAAAAAAATTAACTTATTAATTTCAAGGGCTAAAATGATTCACGCGAAACTCATTAGTAATTTTGAGTTGTGAATAAACTCAAAATGGTGGGAAAAAATGAAATGGAGGCAATATGTAATTTGTTACATACTTATATTGTAAGTTTAATTAGTTTAGTACCGATCAAAGCTTTTGAATGTTGCATGTGACTTGACTAAAAAATTAGGGAGACAAGGGTTGTCAGGTGAAGAGACTCTGAAGCTTGGAAGCTACAATGCCCTTCTCAAGAACTCTCTGCCTGATGAGTTTCAATTCTACAAAGCAGATGAAGAGACCTATGAATCCTCCCATGATGCTTTTCGCTCTGCTTTTCCTCGTGGATTTGCATGGGAAGTTGTAAGTGTTTATTCAGGGCCTCCTGTGATTACCTACAAGTTCAGGCATTGGGGCTATTTTGAAGGGCCTTTCAAAGGGCATGCCCCTACGGGAGAGATGGTTGAGTTCTATGGAATTGGAGTTATGAAGGTATGTATGTATGAGTATGTTTCGTGGCATCTCCCCGTCTTTAGAATTTGCAATAGGAGTCATGCTATACGTACACCAAAAAATATACATCATGCATACACCTTATACTTATATACATAAAGTTTGTGTTTTAATATCTGTAATGTTTGTGCACTTAATTAAGTATAATTGAGAATATCATTTATAAGTTTATAATGTTTGTGCACTCATGAAAATAAAGTTTGTGCATTATTAATGGTGTATGTATGGGTGTATGTAACGATGTAAATTTGTGTAAATTGAATTATGGAGAGTAATGCTAGAATTGTGATAATTTCTGCATTTTTGGTAGTTGAATTACAAGAGAAAATGGTAGTGATGGAAAACTAGAGAGAAGAAGAATCCTTAGAGAGAGAGTAGGATTAAACCAAATACATTTTCCATACCAATGTAATCCCCTTCCTCTCGTATTTATACTAAATTGGGCTCCATTAATTGGGCCAATTTCTAAGTCGGGCATTTATTTACTTAGGCCCGTTACAATACTCCCCCCTTTAAAAATGAACCTTGTCCTCAAGGTCCAAAAATTAAAAAAAAAATTTATTTTTCCTCCAGGATCCCATTGCATAATGTGGAATTTGCTAAGATTAATTGTGCCAACCTTGAGAAATTTCAGAAAAAAATTTGTGATGATAGTAGCCCCCTTGCTGCCATTGCCACATATCAAGGTCCAAAATTCGTATTAGGCTTGGCCCACTTGCTCATTTCTAGTTTGCACTAGACCCAGGAAACTCCAAAGCTCTCTTTTCTCATTTTGCCCCAAAGAAACCCTAGCCTCCTTCTTCCTCTCCCATTCTTCCCAGGTTATTGGTGGCTGCTGCCTTGCCTCCATGGCCACCATCTCCTTCATGGCCACTAATGCTTTTCTTCCTATTAAAACCAATGCGGCGACAACCGCCACCATCACCCGTGCTCGCTTTGCCAGCGCCGCTAGCCACCCACAAGCGCCACTAGAGATGGCAGTGGGTGGATCGGCGGTCGTGTCCGCGCCTGACACCGTTGTCGTTTCTGCGCCTAACCCGTGTTCGCCTGTCGTTTCCGCGCCTAACCCGTGTTCGCCGGTCGTTTGCGCGCCTAACCCGTGTTCGACGGTCGTTTCCTCGCCTGGCTCGGTATCCCCGGCGCCGTCCACCACGGTATCCCCTTCCGGCCTTGCGAAAATGACAGCAACACCCACAGCCCGCCCCCGCGGCTTCTCCGCCCCCAAATCGCGCAGCCCCCGTTCATACGCGTGCACCTCCTTGTAGCTGTCCGCTGCCTCGGGATCTGTCGTTTCGGTCACTCTTCTCAGCAACGAGGCACTTTTCTCTCTCCTGTTGGCGTCGAAGCTGTCGAGGCTAGAAGCACAGCGAGCGTCCTCGTTTTCGTCCGCTGCATCTGGGTTCGCCGTCAGCAACGGCGATGGTGGCGACGGTGCTTCACCTTCCACCACCGTTTGGGCCACCACCTCTGCCGCTACGTTTTGGGATATTGACATCGTTGCTTTTGCTGTCACCGCCCTTTGGTCTGGCGGTTTTGGTCTTGGCCTCCGCATACTCTGTTCGTCTTCCCCCATTATCGCAGCGCCTATCACTGCCACCATAGCTTCCGCAGTTACAACGCTGGTGAGGTTCAAGCTCACTGTCGGCTGAATCGGCTCGTCGTTGATTCCTTCGTCTGGTGGCGTCCCCTCCGTCGCCACCTTCCGATCTGGTGGCTCCGGTGGCGGTTTCTGCCGTGCCTCGTCAGAACCAGTTGAAGAAGCATCTGGATCAGGCAAACTCGAATCTGGTACAAGCAAGTGTAGATTTACCTTCGTTAATGCCTGAATTTGTGCATTTGCCTCTACCTCCAGTTGAATTTCTGGATCTGTTGCTGTTGACTTGATCTGTGCATCTAGATTTTCTGCTTCTACCTTAGTTGATTTCTGCTTCTGGTTTTGAAATTCTGGCTCTGTAATTTCTATGTCTTGATCTGTTGCTGGTGAAGTTATTGTTACTTCTTGATTGCTCTGAACTATTGCTGCTGCATTTTCTGGAATTTGTGTTTCTGATTCTGGTAAATCATTCATTGAATTGGGCTGTAATTCAGATCTCAATTTTTCTATAGTCTCTTCCCAATCAATTTCCCATTCTAATACCTGATGCTGTTGAATTGCTGGTAGAATTGGACTGAAATCTGGTTGATAGCGATGCAGGAAGGCTACCTCGAAGGTCCTCCAATCAGCCGCCAGATTGCGCCTTCTCCACAGCTTGAACCATGTGTGAACGCGACCGGTCAATCCTCCTTCAACCTGCAGCAACCTCTGCAATTCTGGCGTTCCGTTGGCGTTCCAAAACTTTGACGCGCAAAGAAGCCACCAGTAGCCGTGCTCACCGTCGAACACCGGCAGAACGACGCACAATGGAACATGGCTTGAGCTCTCCGAACCACCGTGGAAAGCGGTAACCGCCGGCATGGTGTTCAATGAAAGCACCATTTGTAACGATGTAAATTTGTGTAAATTGAATTATGGAGAGTAATGCTAGAACTGTGATAATTTCTGCATTTTTGGTAGTTGAATTACAAGAGAAAATGGTAGTGATGGAAAACTAGAGAGAAGAAGAATCCTTAGAGAGAGAATAGGATTAAACCAAATACATTTTCCATACCAATGTAATCCCTTTCCTCTCCTATTTATACTAAATTGGGCTCCATTAATTGGGCCAATTTCTAAGTCGGGCATTTATTTACTTAGGCCCGTTACAGTGTATAAAATTAGGTGTACATGTAGCATTTTTGTTTGCAATAGATGTGTATGCGGGTCGGATTGATCCAATGAACTTGAAAATTTAGATCAAATCAACAGAATTGGTACGGATCGATTCGAATATAGAATTGATTCATTTTAAGGTGAAACTAAATCAATCTATTATTATTAATTCGATTTTAGATGTATAATTTTTTCAGCTCAATTACTCAAACGCGTAACTGATCACCCAATTATCTATTTTTAGTCTCTCAAGGTTTTGCACTTATGTGTCAAATTTTTTATCATTCATTTAAGAAATTCATCTATTTACACTATATATTAAGTATATTACGTTAAGAGAGGTATAAAATCATTCTACTTTCTCTACCAATCAACTTAAACTTTTGAAAAATATAATTCTTTACCTAATATCAGAGTTTCTACGAAAGAATATCAAAATCTCTATCAAAACTTTTATATTAAAAAAATATATTAGTTCATTTAATTATCTAAACTTCAATACTTGTCGATCTTTATAATCAAACTTGACACTACCGGTTGTTATAAGATAAAAACTTCATAAAAATATATTTAAAAAAAATCATTTATCTTGAAACCTTTAAACTCGTGTAACCATATTAACCACTAATTCATTTGACAGGTGGATGAGTCTATGAGGGCTGAAGATGTCGAAATATACTATGATCCAGGAGAGATATTTACTGTGTTACTCAAGGGACCGCCGCTATCTGACCAGAAAGCAGAGCAGCATGCAGGTCAACACACTTGATGGTTCAAAACAACCTCGCTCATGTACCATTGCAAAGTACTTACAACTGTGGGGAAATGTGTGTGTCTCCCATTATTACTTTATTATCTTATAATAACAGCTAATTAAATTAATAATAATATAATAAAAGGTGGAGATGTGTGCATTCAATCATGCATGTTTTTATTGTTGGAATATTTATTTCTTCACCTGTATTATTACTACTTGTTATAATGGTTTCAACGATAGACTGTTGTCTTAATTAATGGTCTTATTCTTAGCCTTATGTTTTGCCGTGGTTTTTGCTCATGTCTTTGTGACTTGTTAAGATAGTGTTTGATATTTGTCTTAAAGAGTTATAAGACATAGAAATTACAGATAGAAATATGGTTGAGAAAATGAACAAATATAAAAAATTAAAATTGTAATTGTTTTAAGATAATTTTTAAATTAATTTTTACATTTTTAAAAATAAAAAACACAAAAAACATGTTTTAAGAATAATTTTAAGTTAATTTTTATACTTTAAAAATAAATAAATAAATAAAACGCGTCTTTTTTATCTGTTTCTCTATTATTTTAAAACAAGAACCAAATACTAGACATGTAATTAATGACAAGAAAATCGTAATAAATATTTTCCTCAGTAATTAATAGTAATTAAATTGATGGGTCATTGACATCAATTGCCTGATATCTACGTTCAAAGACATTTTGGTATGTGAAGGACAGCCTGTGAACGTGGCCTATGTACTATTCCAATTAGGTGTGTGGTGTGAGGTACTTCTATAGTATTGAATTACGATACATATTAGATGGCTTTTGTGCTTTCAACTTGTTGCATGACATTTGCAGGTAAAAACGTGTAATTTTCACACAAGTTTTCTTCTTCTTCTTCTTCTTTTTAATTAATTTTTTTTTGGGTCAAATCAAGTTTAAGATTATCAAAAACAAAATTGGATGATGAGTTGAATAAGATGGGTTAAATTGTGTGACTTGAAAATTTGTAAATTTATATCTCGAGATCATTGTTATCAAAACAATCAATATTCTAATCGAACCAAAATCAGTGAATCGACCAATTATCCGATTCAATTCTTTATGTAGATAGGTTAATCTAGCAGTTGAATAGATCAAATCAACTTGTCGTGAAAATCAAACTCGCAATGAACCTGCCCGCTTGACAAATCGTGTAAATGATGAGCTTGATGAACTCACACTCAGGCAGCGGCCGATGCAAAAAGTTTTAGCAATAGGACAAAAATTTCACATAAAAAAGTTATATCAATTAAGTTTAGAATAGTCGGATTAATATATTAAACAAACACAAATTTAAAATGATAAATATTAATATGCAATTGTTCTCTTCTCGTTTTTATATTTTGAAAACTTTGAATGATCTTTTTATTATCAACATTATCAAATATCTCTCTTTCTATGTATGTTATCAAACAATCATTCAACCATTCATCTGCCATACTATTTTAAAGTCGATTCTTTATGATATTCGTGGCAGAGAAAATCCCTACAACTAATGTGGTTGTTACACGCAATACGAAAGCTAACTTCAAAAGAAAAAACATCAATGGATAAACAATATGTTTCCTAGTCTCAACTAACTTCTGAGAAAGGTCACTAATTTCATTTACATTTGAGAATTGATCATCAAAACACAGATTTAAGATAAAATTCTCTAGTTGACTCTTAAGTGTTAAAAGATGAGTAGAAGAAAACTCAAATGGATAGAATTTAACTAAGCGAATCAACTTCTCATTCTTCTCAAAGAAATGTTTCCGAATCTACTCTTCATCCACCTTCTCTGTTTTTCCCCTAGCTTCTCTCCGACAGGTTGTTCTATGCTACGGAGTACTGCGAATGTAGGTGAAGTTCCAGTATTGTCTCAGCCAGATATATCATCGAGTGATGTAAAAGGCGGAAGCAAAAGCTCGGATATCATGTGAGGGATTTGGTTCAATTTCATTGTAATTACTTTTCCCCCTATTTATTTAAACTTTTAAAATTCTGTTTCAAATTTTAAATTAACCTTCAACAGCTTAGTGAAGATTAAAGGAATTGGCATTAGAACTTGCACTTATCATCTCCTATTTACTTTTACTTGAGTGATGGTTGATATGAGAACATGATATGGAAAGCTCCCATTTAAAGGCAGTGGTTGATATTTGAGTATGTTAATGACAAGTTTTTGTTTATTGGCTGAACCTTTTTGACCCTGTCCAATGTATATAGGTTTGACTTTATTTCTTCCCTGTTAGCTTTGTGTGTGTGTGTGTGTG
>QANU01022389.1:13373-31080 GCA_003254905.1 Nissolia schottii
TTTTAAAATATTACAATTTGGTATTATCAGTAAAGATCAAATACCACACATAAATTTTCGTAAACATCACATCATGCATCCAATTAAATTCTATAATATTCTTTCATATGCATGAGTCGTGATTTTTAAAGTAATAGGTTTGCACATCAAACTTGTTGGTTGATATGGTAATTATATTTTATCGGATATAATAACAGAAATTTTTTTGGAATAGAGAATAACAAACTTGAGTATAAACAATATAAAAACAGTAATGACCTTCACCAGAGCCTAATGGCTCTGATACCAGAGCAGGGCCTCGACAATAGAATCTTGAGCAAGAAAATAAACAACGGAATCGTAGAGTTCAAATTGGACCATATTTTGTAAATCAAAATAATAAGATTAGAGATCTAGGTTGTTCAAATAACAGGTAAGATGATAATCGAGGATGAGTTCGATAAGTTGATGATAGTAATAATATAGACAACAATAGATAACGAATAATGAAAATACGGAGCGAATATAAACAAGGAAATAAGCTAGAAATTGAAAAATCATAAAACTTACAAAGTAAGTGATCAAGAATTTTGTTTATTTTGTAGCAAACATTGCACATACAAGAAGATTTTCAAGTGAACACTGAAGTGGGGTTTTTCGCTCTGCCTTCTATCTGAGCGAAGCTCTTGATTTATAGCAAGCCCGAGGGTACTCCACGACAAAGCTAAAGGAATCTAATAATTACATTTTGAAATAAAGCAAGTGAAAAGATAAGATTTTGCGTGCTTGATGAACAACCCTTTGTCTGCTGCCGACATTTTCTATTGGTCGCTCGCAGAATTTTAAACAGTTGATAGGTTGCCTCTGGTGATTAGCTTTACAGGTGTAAAACCCCGTAGCAATCGTCCTCGTTATCCTGCAAATAATTCGAGGAGTTGAGGCGTCCTCGTCAGGCTCAGATCTTGACCCAAATTTCTTCAAAGTTTGTTGAAATTCTTGCTCGGAGGAGGCGGCGGCTAAGGCGGCCAACAGTTGAGCTTTTTCTACCAAGAAAGACTGTGACTGCTTCTGATCTTGAATTTTTATGGGGTTGTCTTGAGATTTTCCCTGCATACTAGTCTTGATCCATGCTGCTATCCTTTCCTTTTTAACTAAATCAATGTTGAACTTATACCACCATTTTACGCGTATTGATCTAACCAACATAAGCAAATACATGTTCTGAGACTTTTGCTACACTATAGTCCCAGGACATTATCCATGATATAGCTTGGCTGGCCACGAAGGAGATGAACTGATATCCTTCTACAAAGATGGCTTGTTCCTTGAAGTAGTTGCAATTATCTTGAACCTCTTTTGGGAAGGTGAATACAGTTGGCCTGAATTCGTTAAACCACTTAATAAACCACTTTGGAAATTTTAGTGACATTCCTTTTCGAAACCACAGAAACCACGAATGTTGATAAGGCTTATAATAGAAGGTGTTGTACCACGCATCTATGTAGTCTTGATAGGTGTATTGTTGGGGGTTGAACTATCGTGAAAAAGACCTAGGTTGATATAACTCTTGATTCCAGTCTTGAATGGATAAAACTCTTAAAATCTTTACTTTGGAATGGACGAAGTGTCCTTGTTGATCCTTTTTGTGGGTGAGTTCTATGGATTCAGTGTCTACCAAGATGAATTCATAGAATAGTCGGTTCTTTAGAAGGTCATGAGCATAGTATTGGAAGGGAGAAGGAAATATGATTTTGGCAATGTCCCAAAAAGACTTTTTTGACCATTCTTTTTCTATAACGGCTATGGGAAGGAGGTCTTCCTTTTCTTGATACAGGGGTTCAGTTAGCAGTGATGACTGAGGTCGGCCTGGAGGGCTGAGAAGGGTATTATGATAGGATAGCGGGGTAAACTTATTGTGGCTTGGAATTAAAGAGTTTTGACTGGGAGAAGGCATGCTTTAAACTATCTGCGAGTAAGGTCTAGGTTGAGGTATTGATCGTGGCCCAATAGGGTCGATTGTAGGACGTATTGATCCAAAACCCAAAGGTTTTATTGAACTCTGTGCTATAGTTTCCACAATATTCTTGTGGGATTTTGATTTGGTTATTCTTGATGAAAAGGGTGCGCTGCCCAGGGGGGCCATATTGATCTTTTGTGCGGGTGATATCACTCATTTCGATCCATGTAAGAATTCTCGAGTGAGAAAGTCTAGCAAAACATTTGTTTCTCCTTTGATGTGCATAATATCAAAATCAAAACAAGAAAGTCAAGATTGCCATATGGCGAAAATATGTTTTGAAACTAAATTTTTACGTCTTTTTGTAAAACAGAGGGTGCTACTTTGCAATCAGTTTTTATAAGAAAATGTTTGTTAAATAAATCATCTTGAAATTTCATGACACAAAGAACTATTGACAAAATTTCTTTTTTGACAGTAGAGTAGGACTTTTGTGCGGAGTACCAGATACCCGAATGATATCAACAATTTGTTCGTTGGGTAAGATTTGCTTTAGGACACCTCCATATCCATCCTCTGAGGCATCAGTTTCGACTATCAACTTAGCTTCTGGATCTGAGATTCCTAAACAAAGAAGGGACTGGACCATTTTTTTTATCAGGGTAATTGTTTGTCATATTCTCATCTCAAGGTGGAGGATTTTTCTTGAGCCTATTATACAGAGGGGCACAAATAACCCTAATATTTGGAATAAAGTCAGATATGTAATTTAGACATCCTAAGAACCTTTGTAATTGATTTTTGTCTTTAATTTCATTTGGAAATTTTGAGGTAAACTCTAATGATCTTTGGATTGGCGTAGTAGTTCCTTGATAAATTTCATAACCTAAGAACCTTACTTTGGTTGGAAATATCTTTATCTTTCTGGCCGAAACTACTAATCCATTTTCTTTAATAATTTCGATGAATTTTTCTAAGTGTTGAACATGTTGATTTATACCTTTAGAAAATACTAAGACATCGTCTAGGTAAACTATTGTAAAAGCCATATAAGGGTAAAATATATCATTCATAATGTTTTGAAATTCCCTGGGGGCATTTTTCAGTCCTTGTGGCATTACATTCCTGTAATGGCCAAAGGGGACGACAAACACGGTTTTGTACTTATCTTCCTCCCTGACTGAAATTTGGTAGTAACTAGATTTCATGTCAAACTTAGAGAAAAGTGTGGCGTTATGTAATCATTTGATTAGGTCACTTTTGTTTGGAAGAGGATATCTAATCCATTTTAATACTTTGTTTAATGGTTTATAATTGATGAACAGTCTTGGGGCGCCTCTTTCTTGTTCTGAGGCATTCATGACATAGAAAACTGCACAACTCCAAGGAGATTTAAAGGGTCGGATTAAACCTTTATCTAGATATTCTTGAAGTTCCTTTTTATAATATTGAATATACTCTTTATTCATCTGAATTGGTCTTGCTTTAGTGGGTATATTTTTCTCATCAAAGTTATCGATATATGGTAGGGATATTTCAAATTTCTTTCGATGCCAAAAGGCAGTAGGATTTAAATCACATATTTCAATTTCTATTTTCCTTTGAAATTTATTGATAACTTCAACAATATTGGAGGATTTTAATTGTTGTTCAATTCTCTGATATTGGATCTCTTTATTTAACATGTTTAAATGGTTTTGCTTTCTCTAAACAAGATTAATTTGTTTTATTGATAATTCTTGCAAATTGTTAGGTTCTCTTTCTTAAGGAAGTGCCAGAAATTCAAACTTGATTTCTTTTCCTAAAGGAGTAGAGATTATCCCAGTGTTTGATACATAAAACGGGTAGAGTAAGGTTAGAAAAGAGGTTCCTAGTATCATCTCTTGACTCATATTTTTTACTAACACAAAAGAGGTAGTGTAACAGATTTTGTTTTTACCAATTTTTGCATTAGAGAGTTTATAATTTATTTTGAGTCTCGAACCATTACTGCAAGATAAGGCTTCAATAGTTTTTTCGTAATACTTGGTAGGTATTAAGCCTTCTTGAATACAATTTATATCAGCTCTTGAATCTATCAAAGTTGTAATATTAAATTTTTCATTTTGGACTAGCAATGTTATAGTGCAGTACCACCTGTGTTGAGTGATGATACTAAGCATGTTAATAAAATTTTCTGTTTCTGGTGTACTTTGTACTTGATTCTGAACTAGGATGTTGTTGCCTAATTCTTCATTAGTTTTTTGAGACCGAAGTATTTCTTGTCCTTCAAGCTGTAGTAGTTTGAAGTTCAATGATAAAACTTCATCCTTTAATTCTTTTATCTCGATTTTTAATATTTTTTATTTCATTTTGTAAATCTTTTATAGAAACTCGTTCATTAGGTATTTTGAATCTATTGAGTACTTCATTCATACTAATAGGTACTATTTGCACCTGCTGTTGTTCTTGTTTCTTTACTAATTCTCCTAAAAGTTGTATGAATTCTATTCTTAGAGGTGAATCTTCCATTTTATCTATTATTGATATTAATGTTGTTGTTTGTTCTGCATCTAAAACGTTTATCTTTTTAATGCAGTCGGCACATGGACATAAACCAGGGCCTAAGCAGTTTTCCTCATCAGTTGATTCTTCAGAAAAAGAAGAACTTTGATCCAGCTGATGTATTTCATAATTTTCTTCTTGATCGCTTAAGCTAGATACTGAATCTGAGTCTTCAGGTTCAGAGTTTAAGAGAATGTTGATGAGACGATTTTTTAATTCTTCATCTATTTTTAATTATTAAGTTTTTGTTGAGTTGTACATTTATTGGCATAATGTCCTGGTTTTCTACATTTCCACCAGTTATCCTTTTTCTTTTTCTTTTGGTATTTTGGTGGAGATTTTTTCTTATAAGGTTTCTGTTAGTATTGAGAGGGTTGCACCTGTGGGCTTTTATATATTTTGTTTTTATAAAAGGGCTTTCTTTTATGAGTTTGTGGTTGCTGTTGCCTTTTCACTTTAGCGCTAGGCGCTTTTAATGGCTCTACCCCATATTGATGGCAAAAGGTTCCTAATTCCCTTTTATTAACAGTTTGTTCTTTTCTCATTTTATTTTGTAACTTGAAATCAGCGCAAACCTGAATTCCAGTTTTCACTATGATTGTATTAATTTGACCATAGGTTAATGTATTGTAATCAAGGTTTCCACCTTCATGAGCTTGTATATTTAATTTGAACTTCTCTGCGAAGAGTTTTGGAAGTCCAGTGACAAATTTTTCTTTCCAAAATCCTGCAGATACATCCTCTCTAAAGGTTACCTTGGATAGGAAGGTGTCTTTATACCATCTATAATCAGACATTGTAGGACAATATAGATTTGCTAATTGTCCTGTAACTCTATCTTTAAACATGGTTGGGTCACCTATAAAGTTTTGCATTATAGTATACATTAATGTGGCTACAATATCTTGCTCACCACTATCATTTTTTGTGCTATTAATTATTACGTCTTTATCTTGGGCGGTAAGGAGATTATCTCACCATCCCTTTAATTGACCAGTGAACCCTTGCACTAAGGCTTGGGTAGCTTGGTTATTAGAGTTTCCTTTTGTTAGATAGGCAGTGGCAAACATAGACATCTGGCAAGTTAAATCTAAGATTTGTTGTTCTGTCATTCCGTCTAAGTTCCATTCTACCAAATCTGACCCGCTGTAAGAGGTTTGAACTAATTGAGCTCTTTCTTCAAATTGCACATCTGGATATGTGGGTCGAGGATAATAATTTCTTAATTTTGGGTATTAATACTTTCCTTGAGATATTTTATTAAGTTGTAATTCTTCTGTTTTAATGGTGTTAATGGATTGGGGAAATGTTAACTTTTCTAAAGTTTTTCTTATTTCTTCAACCTTTAAAAATGTATCTTTTGAGAATTTTACAGACTCTAATTCCTTTTGATAAGGACTTAGCTTGTATACTGGGGTATCTTTAGGTTTTGAACTACTAGGGGTATTATTATTACATTCTAGCCATTTTAATTGTTTTGACATTACTCCTAGCATAGTGTTAGAATAATTTAATTGTTGATGAACTCTTTTTATGTCTTGTTTGTCTAAGGGTTGATCCTCTTTAATTACGCTTTTAAAGGGTACGACTTCTACTTCATTTTTGGAGGCTTGTATTTTAATTCCTTCGGCTGGAGGACACTCGGATTCTATTGTAGAATCATTGAGTAGTTTCCATGTGGTTATTCTTTTTTCTAAAGGATTTACTTCCTTAAGGAAGTGTTGATCAAACCAGTGAAAGAAATATAAGTTGATTTCTTTTTCTTCCATGTACTGATATAATATTGACTTGATATTATCTCTTTCTCCTTTTGAGTAGTTTTGGAAAAACCAGTCCACTCTGGGTTTATTATAGGAGGCGTTAAAGTCGTGTTTTATCCATTCTTTATCTATTTGAAAGGGTGTGTCTTTTGTTAAGGTATTTATCATTTGAGTGGTGGTAGGAGAGTATTTAGGAGATTCTGAATTATTATCTTGATTGGGTTTAGTTACTCTAGGACAGGTTTCTTAACCCTGAGATTTCTGAGTTATCTACAAAGGCTCTGGCAGACTCCATTGTAGAGTGTATACTTTTAGGGGTTCGTATTTTTACTGATGATGACCTATTCATCCTTAATCTTACTGTCGAACCTTCTTCTATTATTTCTCTTACTTGAGTATTATAAATTTTTGGTTCTTCTATGGCTTCTTCGAATACCCATTCTTCAGGCATATTTCGAAGCGCTTCTTCATGAGAAAGCTTTTTAGGTGTTTGTATTTTAGATCTTGAAAGGTGAGCTCCTATGATTATGGTTTCATTACGATTTGAGGACCTTAAAGCCCTATAGTTATAACCTTTTTATGGTTCCCGAAGGAGTTTGAACAAATAATTTTAAAGGTGTTGCAGCATACTCATTATTAAGGTTCATTGAAAAGTTAGGATAACAATTAAAGAAAGCAGGACTCCCAAAGAGGTTACTTTCCATAATTGCTATAAGAGAGTCTTTAAATTTTATGAGTCTTAAATCTCTTAGCATAGTTACTATGGGTAGACTTACTCTTATACGGTAATTTGGTTTGATTGCTACTTGGATTAAACCTAAGTGTATAAAGTTATAACCCTTCTTAATGTGTTGATCTAATTCTTCTTGACTAAGAAGATCTATCCTTTGGTTTGCCCCTGTACCTGGGTAATACTGCTCAACCATATGAAATTCTTGATCAGTAGTTGAAAATATTGATCGAGACTTATAGATTTCACTAGGCTTTACTTTGGATATTGACCAATTTTGAAAAGAGTTTTCAATTTCTGCTATTTTTAATTCTTGTTGTCTTATTGAACTAGAACTAGACTCAGACTCAGCTTGGTTTGAGCTAGAGGCTTGGTTAGGGTCTCTAACTATCATTTTATTGTTTCTATCACTAGTAGTGGATAGGGGGTAGTGGAAAGTGCTATGTACATAAATATCCTTTTAATAATAATGATAAGTAAATGAATAAAATATAGGACTAAGGATAAATATAAAAATATAAATTAGAGAAAAAAAATGAGTTTTATTTTTTACTCCCATTGTCTATTTTATATATATATATATAGACACACACACACGAATAGGAGGAAGTATATACATCCAACGGAACTCAACCATGCTTAGCTGAAATAACACGAAACATCATGTCATCAATTTTAATTTATTTTCATTTTATTATGTCAATGGAAATTGAAACTCAAAGTGACGAGTTCTAATCTGTACACCACAATTGGGTATTTTCTTTTAAAATATTACAATTTGGTATTATCAGTAAAGATCAAATACCACACATAAATTTTCATAAAAATCATATCATGCATCCAATTAAATTCTATAATATTCTTTCATATGCATGAGTCGTGATTTTTAAAGTAATAGGTTTGCACATCAAACTTGTTGGTTGATATGGTAATTATATTTTATCGGATATAATATATATATATATATATATATATATATATAAAATTACATTTTTAGTGCATAAAAAGTAACTGTGTAATATGATAGGTTTCACAAACAAAATAAATATGCAAAACAAGGCAAAAAAAAAAAAGTGTAAATTGCCTATAAAGGAAATTAAAATATTTTCAAGAATTAAAACCATAACTTTTAAATTACAAGACAACAGCCGCACTAAAATTCAACCGCATGAAAGAGTCTATATATACTTCCCATATTATACACCATGATCGGCATATATCTTCCTAGGTCAGTTTTCCTAGTTTGTGCATAAGTTGTGAGCCTAATTTGACATGGCCAGCAAAGAATTAGCTTCTGAAAACGTTGCCATGGACAAGTACAGGTCTATCTTGCATGATGAATTAGCTGAGGACACTATTCAGTGGAGACATGGTGCCCCTCCCACCTATGATGATGTCAACAAGCTCTTTGAACAAGGAAGAACAAAGGTTCATCAATTCATGGTGCTATTTAATACATTTATTATTATTCATGTCTCCCTCTATATATAGATTGTATGGTAGTAATTTAATGTGCATATTTTTGCAGGAATGGCCAAAAGGGTCATTAGAGGAAACAGTGCAAAATGCTGTAAAATCATGGGAGATGGAGCTCTCACACAAGATCCGCTTGCAGGACTTCAAGACCATAAACCCTGACAAGTTCAAGCTCTTTGTTAATGGTAAGCAGTGCTTTTAATAACATGCATCAAATCAATTTCTTCTCCGTCTTTCTAATTCCATGAAGAAAGAAAACAGAACATACACATTTGATAGATGCTATTTCCCTTTTTTTTGAATCGACTATTTGATTGGATGCTATTCACATGATTATTAAGGAGAGGTCATATGAATCCATATTTTCATCATAAACCTCCACAATAAAGATTGAACTTAGCCTTATCAAGCAAGTTGGACAAAAATTCAACAGGGTTTGGTTGGGTACAAAAGGAGATCATCATCATAAGATAAACATTTGTGACATTTTTTTTACTTTATATTTCTTCTCATAAGTATTAATCAGGGTTAGGGAGATATCTTGTCAGGTGAATCGGCTAATAAATAAATAAATAAATAAAATATCAATTTAATTTTTATATAAAAGATAAATGTTTTAATTAACATGTTCCATTGAATTTGAAGGGAGGGAGGGGCTATCCGGAGAAGAAACGCTAAGGCTAGGAAGTTACAATGCTCTGTTGGGAAGTTCTCTGCCACAAGAATTGAAGCCATACAGAACGGATGAAGAGACATTTGAGTCATCTCACGAGGCATTCAGGTCAGCATTTCCACGTGGCTTTGCATGGGAAGTGATCAAGGTCTATGCTGGCCCACCTGAGATTGCCTTCAAGTTCAGGCACTGGGGATTCTTTGAAGGCCCCTTCAGAGGGCATGCTCCTACTGGGAACATGGTCCAGTTCTATGGCTTGGGAACTCTCAAGGTCAAACATGCATTAATAAACTTGGTTGTTGCGAATTTCGCGTGTTTATGATGCATTAACAAAATGGAATTATCAGGGTCATGACTCATTTTACTTTTTAATTTTTCACTTCATATATAGGTCGACAACTCTTTGAAAGTTGAAGAGGTGGAGATTTACTACGACCCTGGTGAATTGCTGGGAGGACTTCTATCTGGGGCCCACACAAATCACCACGTAGAGGATAATGACACCAAAGCTGAAGCTGGTTCTCGAGGATGCCCTTTCTCCAAATAATTACATCAAGGTAGTTTATGAGTGAATGTTAATAATATCCTTACATTTGATCTAGCTATTATTTATACCTTGAATCAATTTCATGGGGCTAGCTGAGATTATGCGGAAAATTCATATTGCTATTTGTGTATTAAATTTGGAAGAATGACAAGATGTTTTTTTGTGATTGGCTTTGCTGTCTTGATAAAGCTATGGGAAATAAATGTGCTGTGTTTGGTTCCTGCCTTGTGTTTCTTTGGAAGCAATTGAACATGATAGCATGTGCCTCTCTGGCTGGTACGGCTATCAAAATGGGCGGGCTCACCCGTTTATGATCCACAGGTTTAAACGGATCGGGTTAAAAATATGCATATTTTTAAGGTCTGGTTGATTTATGGTCGGTCCGCAGGTCTAAACGGGCCGCCCGCTAGTCCGTTTATTTATTTTTTTTTTAAAATGCAAAAAAAATTATTTAAAAATTAAAAAAAAATTCACGGGCACACTGGCCGGTCTGTGGGCCAAATGGGCGGGCGTAAACGAGTTGGTTCAATTTTTTTTAAAACTTTTGCAAGCCTATTTTTTGCATGTAAAGTCCATCCATTTAATCGAATAAACGGACCGGACCCATTTTGACAGCCTTACTGGTAGGGTTGCTTTTTTTTTTCCTCTTCATATATAGCTTAAAAGTGATTTTATTTTGTTTTATTTTTGGGAGGAAGAGCTTTCTAGTAATCCGAAGATGAGTGACGAGTCAGCAACCAAGATTGCTTTTATAATCACGTGTCAGCAAATTTCATTAGTATGTTGTTGAATAAAAGCATTTGGAGCTTTTGCTCAATATACTAATTAATTACTAAAGCTTATTCTAACTAGTACAATGATATATATATATATATATATGTGTGTGTGTATAATCACTGTTTGCATCATATTGGGTGAGCTCTTAATTTATTTATTTATCATTGAATAAGATTTTATTAATGTGCATATTATCCTAAGAATGTCGAATACAATTAAAAATTCTCTATTTTAATTGATGGATAGTTCGGTCTTTCTTTCTTCTTCTTATTGTTTTAATTGGTCAGAAGCATAACCTTTCTCCCAGAGCTAACATGCGCCTGTACTTGGTTATGCAAATTATCAATGACCTTAATGTTGTAAGCTCTTTTACATAAAGTAAATTTTTTCATCCTTAGTAACAGTTTATTACAAAAGAGTTGTATTATTTGTACTCATTTTAATGCGAATATTGTATCAACATACACTTGTTTACCATTAAATAAAATTATAATAGAACGCACACCTTAAAAAAAAATCTCTTCCAAAATTGAGTTAATATATGTTGATAGGATATCCTACATTTAAATAAGTACTAATAACATTTTCTCTATGAAATAACATTTTCTTCTTTACAAAGTAAGGATCAGAATTGTAGCACTTCTCTTTTTTTTTTTTTTTACGATAATTAAAGTCGAGAATACAGTGCCCTACCAAACATGATCCACAAATTAATGCACGGTACTACCACAGAAATTTTAGATTCCACACAAGCAAACGTATAAACATGAAGTGTTGTTTTCAAGTGTGATTGATGGAGTAATACATTACTTAATAATAGACTCTCACTTAATAATAGATTAAGTGAAAAGTACACAAGTGACGAGACCCATAAATTTATTATCGTAATATTTCAAGTTAAAGTTGTGATATCTGATTCGTTATTCACTTAGCTAGTTAATTTAGACCTCCTCCACATATAAGCTCAGTAAAAACATCAGTTAGCAATCGTTCATTACACCAAGGCATGCCAAAATTCCAACTCTCAATCGTAGGATTAGCAAATTAGCAAGTGGTGTTCAATTTGGAGTATGACACCCCCCACATCATACAAGCAGTAATTGTTACCTTATCTGTTAGTTAGTTACACATAAAAAGTGAATTGGATCAAGGTAACATAGAAAGGAGAGAAAAAAAATTGTCATTTGAGTTCATACAAACATGAGAGGATCTCACAACTCCTCGAAAATTTTCCATCTTGCTTTGTCATTATGATTTATATAAAATATTTGTCAAGTAACCAACAATCCGTTGTAGTCTAGTTGGTCAGGATATTCGGCTCTCACCCGAAAGACCCGGGTTCAAGTCCCGGCAACGGAATGTCTTTTTGGTTTTCTATTCTTTTCTGTTTCCCTTTCCTTAATTATACATTCAGAACATGTTACAAAGTTAGCATGACAGTAACTTACAAATTATAATATTGCTCCTTTATAACAGACCAATGAACAAAAATTAACCAATAGATTTAAGATTCGTTTGACTAAATTTATTTGAAAATAACTTCTTTTGGTACTTGTAAATAATAAACGAGATTTAAAAATTTGAATGAAAATTAATTTTACTAATTAAATGTGTTGGGTTTATATGGGAAATAGGATTTATTAATTTAAGAAAAAAGACAATGATTTGAATTTTTTTAATGAACTCATAAGCAGGTTTTTCACAAAAACTTATTTTCAAAATGGATATTAAGTTGTTTTTTTACTTCTCTAATTTTCTTTGAAAATAGGTACTAATCTTAAAAAATACAAAGTGTATCCAAACCAAGCCTCAATATTTGTGTGGATAAATGAGTGTCAAAGATAACACATACAATAATATTTTAAAGATAACTAACAATTTTTCACATATTAACCATTGGTTTGTCTACTATTTTCTCTTTGTTAGTTTGTAACAACACGCTAAATCCTTCAAACCTTACAAAACACGATTCCTGAAAATTGTTGTTGAATGAAGAAATTAATTAAGGAGGGTTTTCATAAAGATCTTTTGATGCATGATGAGCATTTTGGCATTGTTACAATGGTAGCTTATTATAAACCTGCCATTGCATGCAATAGTGGTTGCCCTGTGGAGACTCTGAAGAATGGTGTAACAGGAATCCTTTGCATTCTACAGCAATGCAATGTGTCTAAACTCATAAAAGATCATAAGAAAACTCGTGTTCAGTCATTACTCTTAACAAAATCGATATCTAGCAGCAATTGGCATTAACTAGGATAGCATGATGTTGCCCTCAAATTTCAACATTGTTTGGATTTTCATTGGCTTAGTAAAATATTTTCTACAATCTGAATTACTAAGTTGATGACATATTCAAGCAAGGAGTGTTGCTACCAACAAACGAATTCTATTAACTCCTCCTCATAACACAAGCAGCAATTGTTACTTCTCCTTATCATAATATCAGCATAAATTATACAGCAATTCATTTCTTATTTCACCTAATCAGTTAGTTAGTAACCAATAAAAAATTAATTGAATGAATGCTGTCTCTCAACACTCCTGGAGGATTCTTCATCTTGTCCTTTTTATCATTCAGCTTATGCATATTCTTCATCTTGTTCACTCTGCTATTTTTAATCTAAACTTGGAAATAAAATTTGATTAATTATCGAACAATCCGTTGTAGTCTAGTTGGTCAGGATATTCGGCTCTCACCCGAAAGACCCGGGTTCAAGTCCCGGCAACGGAACTATTTTTTGCCTCCTACTACCGTATTTCTTCTGTTAACCTTTTCTTACAATAATATACTTTCAAAGAAGAAAAAATGCTTGGGAATCGTCTATAATGCCTAACTAAATAGCCAATATGTGAATAGATAGATTTAGGACTCATTTGACTAAATTTATTTAAAATGAACTTGTTTTTGTGAGAAAATTTTTAATTTTTTATTAACTAAGGAGGGAAACGTAACTTAAATGTGTTGCCTTTATATTGAAAATAGGATTTATTAAAATAATAAAAAAAATTATTTGAATTTTCTAATGAATAACTTATACATGCACAAAAAAAAAAGCAATTTACCCAATAAATAAATAAAGAGCTTAGAAGTAAGTTTTACAAAATAATTTATTTTGAATGACATCTCTAATTCATCAAGTTTGCATCTAAACACATTTAGGTCCTACTTGTTACGTCGTATAAGACTTGATAATATTCATTAATATTATTGTTTTATGTGGATTTTGGTCTATAGTAATATATGGACTGTTCACCAGGCGAAACAAATAAAGTATGGATAAAACAGGAATTGGTGTCCTATTTATAGGCTGTTCACCAGGCGAAACAAATATATGGATTGTTCACCAGGCGAAACAAATAATGTATGGACTGTTCACCACGGCGTCCTATTTATAGGCACCAGGGTCTTCATGCATGTTCGTCATGTGTCTACACAATTGGTGTTTGCTTCAGCTTCTCCACTTTTCCCCACTCAGTGAAAAACTTGCTATCCATCATCCTGATTATGCATGCACGTTCTCCGTAACCATCATGTAATTTTTGTTGGCATCCCACTACTACATGTTCTATATAACCTCCCTATCTTAGATTTGATTTCAAAGATGTGTGCCAAGAGTTATTCTCTCCAATATTTTCTCTTTGGTCAACACAACTAACTGTTATAATTAATTTCTAAAAGGGTCAAGTATCAAAAGGGGTCGCCCTCTTTGAGTTCATTCGAGCGATCCTGTTATTACGACCCTAGCTTTATCCATCCATTCCCATACCATACTTTCTCGCTAAAATCATTTGTTCTTGATAGGGTCACCACCAAGTAGCCTCTATCACTTGGTTGACACCTATGGTTTGATGCCACGGGGTCACTTACATTCTTAAGTTTGACCAACACCTCTGCTAAAGTTCTTAGAATCGACTATCATCCTTTAATTTTATATTATCAAGGCCGACCAACATTTTGATTCCTTCCTAGACGACTTATTCTTTATGCCTGTCTTTTGATATCCCTTTGTCTTTTACTTTAATACCTTACCTTAAATGTTCTTTTATTAATTTTGATATAACAATTAAAAAATTAGTTTTTGTCATATATTTGGTGTAACATAAGATAGTATAACCTTATACGCTATTATCCATTTTTATCCTATGATTGTCGTATTAACTTATCATGATGCTTAATTAAACTTGATAGTATTATCTTTTGTTTACTCAATCTTAAATTATTCTTAATTATTCCCTCATTCATTTTTTATCATTGTATAATCGTTAATTATCATTATTTCATTCTCTTCTTTCTCTTTCCCTCTCTCCCATGACTATTGTCTATGTTTTGTCTCTTCTTCAAATTTAATATCTGTTGATAATTCAAAGCATATAGAAGTGAAACTTCAGCACATATCAATTCAAAAACACTTACAAACCTTATGTTTATTTTATTTTTCCAATTATCAATTTGACTCAAAGAAATAAAAATTCATTTTTGAAGAAAAATAATTTTTTTTCTTGATTTGAGTTTATGCAAAATTTGAAAACTTTACCATAGATCATTTGTTTTTTAAGTTCTACAATAAATCCTTTTCGATTTTGATGAAAAAGTTTATGCCTTGTATAATGTGTTTGGAAAATACTGAATATCATTATAAGTTTATCTAGTTTTTTTTTCTTTCAAATAATCATAAGAGATTATATTTCAAAAAATGTTTTTTTTTATTTATTTTTTGTTTTAGCATTAATTATTAATTAATATTACAAAGATTAAATAAGATAAAATCATATAATTATATGTGATGCACTAAACACATGACAACATTTAAATTTATATAATGTATTTTTTATACTATACTATCAAGTCTTATACAATCATATTTAATACTATGAAGTCTTATCATATGCAATGTCCCAAAAGGGCCTTAAATAATATTTTATAAATACCCATTCTTTGGAAATCAGTACTAATATTATAGGAACAACATATCCAAACCAAATCTGAATTAATTCCAAGCTTGAACCTTTAGCAAGTGAAAACATTTAAAAAGCAAGTAACAATAACACTACAATAAGTAAGACTTAAGGCCTCTTAGCAATCAATTTGCTTCCCCAGCAGCTCCTATTGGACATAATGAAAGCATAGTTTTTTAAAGTTACACATCAAATCTAACATGCTATGAAAATTTAAATTCTGTTTTTCTTCTTCTAGTTCGTATCTCAGAATATTACAAGTACAACATAGCCGGTAGCAACCAATTGAATTTATGTTTTTCCAACCTTAGCTTGAGCAGCAACCAACTCTCTTCAAGGCAGACACATCATTTTTAATATCTATTTTCTCTCCTTTGGCAGGTACAGATGCAGTTCCATTCTCGGCAGCCTCTACTGCTTTCTTGCTGACGATGCGGTAGATTTGAGTCAGAACTTCAGCGAATGCATTCTCAACATTGGTGGCCTCGAGGGCCGAGGTTTCCATGAAGTAAAGTGATTCCTTCTCAGCATAAGACTTCCCATCTTCGGTTGATACGGCCACGAGGTGGCGGAGATCTGATTTGTTCCCGACAAGCATCACGACGATGTTGGCGTCCGTGTGGTTTCGCAATTCCTTCAGCCATCTGTCAACGTTCTCGAATGTTGCATGGCGGGTGACATCGTACACAAGAAGTGCGCCTACTGCCCCACGATAGTAAGCACTGGTGATGGCGCGATACCTGCAAAGAGAGACAACGTAAAATTAATAACATGCGATGTAAGCTTGGGTAGTTATTATACATACTTATCAGCATAAGTAGATTTTCATGCAACAATGCAAACTTTTGCTAATTATGGCAGCGACAAGAGTGGACTAAGCATGGCCTTGGCATTGGGTACACAATATGAACAAGACAGCAATTCCATTCCAAACATTTGTAAGTTGGATAGCCATATTTGATAATGACTTAAACAAACATTAGAGTCGATATGAAGTCAATAGGTCATAACAAGAAGACTGAAAAGAGCATACCCTGGATATCATACTTCAAAACAAGGATCTCACTTCACAATTTAGGGTTTCTAACTATTCATCAGAAACAGCAGTAGGAAAGGAAATGAAATGAAAAATAAGGCATCTTTTATTCTTCCTCTGGGAATATACTGTTAACGAGGAAGAGGTTCCACATTCAGCCCAAATTTTGTTGGAAAGACAATAACAAATGGTATTTTTTAACAATTTAAGACATGGATAAGAATAATATCAAACAGCCAGCTTTGTTCAAAATACAGAGCCATATATGTCTGCAAAACATCCTTACAGTATGCGATCTCAGCATTTCAAATGCAATACCAAGTTTCCAGAGGATACACATCCAGTCAATTGCAAACTCTCCAGGAATGCCTTCTAGTAAAATTTCAACAATAGTTCATGTTTATCAGACACAATTTTCCACAGGATACATTCAACTTCTTTCATTCTATAACTTGCATCAAGATAATCTATGCAGAGTACAATGAAGTCACCAAGGGCAAAGAGTATAATTAATTAAGTCTTCAAAATTCAACATTTTGACATTCAGATTCAATGGTCCAAGAGAAAGGTAAAATCTTTCACCTCCGTAAGAGACCTTTCATATGACATTTTGTATCAAACGGAAAGCATATAAACAATTTCTATTTACCTAGTTGGCTCAGCCCAATGCCATGAGACCCGAATAAAGGTGTGTGACCCAACCAAGCCAATTGACCTAAACTCAATCATGCAAAATCCAGTGACTGATTGTATCTGAAATCAGGCCATCAAACCCAAATGACCCGGTCAACCCAAACATAGACTCAGTCTAAGGATGCCCTGATTCTAGAAGATACATCTGTTATGGCTGTGGTACCTGCCATCAGAAGATTGGCTGGTAATATAACAGAATTCTCACCCACCCAAGGAATTCTTAGGTGCTCCAGTAGAAAGTGATTTCTCCTGCCTGTTTCATTCACCAGTTGCCACTTGCCACATCAAATTTGTAGGCCACTCCTATCTTCTTAATCACCCATTTGCTCCTTCACAAAACTGATATGGCAACTAGTGAATAAAATAGAGCAAGGGAAATCCCTTGCTCCAAGAGCTCCTAAGGACGTCTCCACCCAGCATCATGGCAATCAGGAATTCTTGGTGCAACCCACACCACCAAGCAAGAGCAGAAGCAAAGTAAAAAAATTTCTCCCCTAACTCCCTATAAGTTTATCTCAATAGTACCCAAGCTTATACACTCATTTTCTCACTCTCACTTGGGCATTGCAGTGCCTT
>QANU01022389.1:31528-43389 GCA_003254905.1 Nissolia schottii
AAAAGAAAAATCAAAATACTGACCCATTCCAAGTCTGCGAATTGAATCTAATAACAGAATTTGCACCGACTTTCTTTAAACATTAACAACTAATATTCAGTGTCACTTAAATAGTACCGCGGAAGCTTACCACGTGCACCTCCACACAAGATCACGATCCAACCCAAATGAATCAAGTACCAGCAGACCAAAAAGTAAAATGGAGCAAGAGAAACCTCTATTTGGGGGGAAATAATCCCCTCTTGTTAACCAAAAAGTAAGATAATTCAAAGTTCAAAACTACACCGACGCTCATAAGTTCAAATCAGCTCTCAGAGACGCCTCAGATCCATTGGACTAAACACTCCGCGGATCGATCCAACTACCTATCCGCCACCTCAGCTCGATCTCCAAACAAAACCAACAGCAGAGAAGAAAGGAAGGGGGGCACCAACCTCTCTTGGCCAGCAGTGTCCCAGATCTGGGCCTTGATGACTTTGGAGTCGACGTTGAGGGTGCGGGTGGCGAACTCGACGCCAATGGTGGACTTGGACTCGAGGTTGAACTCGTTCTTGGTGAAGCGGGAGAGGAGGTTGGACTTGCCGACGCCGGAGTCTCCGATCAGGACCACCTTGAACAGGTAGTCGTAGTCGTCGTCCGCCCTGTAACCCGCCATTGTTCGCTGTTTCGTCGCTCTCCGCTCTGCTCCGAGGGGTTCTTGGTTGTAGAGAGGGAGAAAGAAGAAGAAAGGAAAGGGGGAAAAGAAGGAGTGAGTGAAGTGAGGGAGTGGGAACTGGGACGCGTGAAAAGCGCTTTAAAAGGCGCCATTAGTGACCGAGTGAGTGAAATCGTGTTTGTTATTTTTTAACATAAACCCAATATAGACCTGTTACTAATTATTATCACTTGCGTTTTTCTTCGGATTTGACCGTGATGTACGGCGTATAATGTTTCCATACAAATAATTTTAGACATGAGTACAGTATTTAATTTTGGAAAAAAAATATTTTATGAATCTAGGATCTGTCAGTTTCTACATCATTAACTTTTTCTTTAACACGTGTTTCTTTTTCTTTTACTTATTTTTTTAATTCTTCTCTCTTCTTTATCAATCTTTCATCGTTTTTTTTTTCATCTTATTCTTTGTGAATTTAAGAGTTTTTGTTTTTGTTTTCATTATGTTCTTTGTTTTTGACTTTTTAAATGTTTGTGCATGCGTATAAAAGAGTTTGTAAATGCTTGTTCAAAATTTTGTGTGTGTATGGTTGGTCCAAAGTTTAGACATGTGTATAAAAAAGTTTGTGCATTCTTATTCAAAAATTTTCTTCTTCGTCTTTGTTTTCGTTTATGCTTCCGTCATATTTTTTATTTCTAATTGTTGAAAAGTTTATGCATGTATATGGCTGTCAAAAGGGGTAAGGCCAAAAATATGCTTGTTTTTAAGGTCCGGCTCGTTTATGGTGGGTCCACAGGCCTAAACGGCCGCCCGCTAGCCCGTTTATTTTTTTTTAAATTAAAAAATTCAAAAAAATTCAAAAAATTCAAAAAATTTATATAAAAAATTAAAAAAAAAATTCACAGGCTCACGGACCGGGCTTAAACGATCCGGTCCAATTTTTTTCAAATTTTTGTGAGCCTATTTTTTGCATGTAAAGTCCGTCTATTTAACTGGGTAAACGGACCGAGCTCATTTTGACAGCCCTATGCACGTCAGTTCAAAAATTTGTGCATGTTTTAAAATGTTTGTGTATGGTAGAGAGTGAATTCAGACATTTAGAGTGTGAGTGGACAGAAGGAGAGAGAGTGTGTCTGCAACATTTATTTTTCGTTATTTAATACGTCACAAATTAAGTTTGATTTGGTTTTGTATTTAAAAAAATGTATGCATGTATGTAGAAAAAATTTGTGCACGTATATGCAAAAGTTTGTGCACTCATTATGATTGTGTAGACCATGAGTTGACAACATTGTACACCTAATATTGCTCTTAATTTTGGGCTCAAGTATACTTATGTGAAAATTTTAACTAAAACTTGAAAATATAGTTGTATAGAGATTATTATAAAAAAAAAGTATAGAGACATTTACTGTTAGTGAATATTTTTTTATGAATTCATAATTTTTATCTTCGATTTGACATAAAGTGAATGTAATATGTTAATATTTATAACAATTTAGAATTTGGGATATATGACCCAAATTCTAAAGTTAAAAAATAAAAATAAAAATCATTGCAAATTGGGGATAATTTTTATATTTTTGTAGTTCCCTCTAATTAATCACAACTTTGTCATATTGCAATCAAATCTCCACATTCTTGTAACTTTTCCTTTAATTTTGACATGAATTTAGTCTTTTATTATTAACTTGACGAAGAATAATATATCATACAAATTAAGCATCTAGTTACGGATGGCTTGTCAGGGATTTGATTTTAAGATGTGTGTATGGAGAGGGTCTTGTAACTAAAAATACATTCATTTCGATGAATTTAAACTCTCAGAAGTATTAGTCATTACTTTTGGCATTGGATACCCTTGGTAAGAACCCAAAAGCTCAACAAAATATTTTGTTGAAGTAATTGAGAGAGTGAAAATGAGAAAGAATTTGAGAAATAGTGACTAGCCCAATTTACGTTTTTAGGTGCACGTTGGGTGTTCGGCGCGGGTAACAATGACTCATTCTCTTATAGTGACTGAACTCACACAGAGTAATAAGTTATTGGTCACAAAATATTTTTCTATTTCCATAATAAAGGGGTAAGATAAACTACCACCATATCTCACGACGTGGTTTGATCGGCCCAATTTCTGAATCTATTGAATAAATGATAGATTACACTTGAGTTCAGGCATTCACACTAGGAATAGATAAATCAAAGGGTCTAGATACATTAGGGAATTTCGTACCTGACTTTGCTATTACCATTCCTAATGAACCATGCCTTGTCAGCATTGGTTAGTTATGCTATCACTATTATATTCTAACATGCGCTTTGAAAATGTCACTAGCACGCAAGAGACTAATTCTCTTACAAATTTTTTAACTTCGCATGATTTTAATAAAAACATACATTTAATAAACAATAAAATCCATTTGATAAACAAATTGGTCTTCAATAAATAAAACTAAACTATGACATAAGTTTCCTTTAAAATAAAATACTGAAAAAAAGATAATACTTAACAGTTTCTGTTTGTGTTTTAATGGAGCACTCTAACATAACTATTAAGCAAATCATAACTGAAAACTACTCTACTGCAAAGTGAAGCTCACCAAGATCTGAATAGCTAGAATCTACTGAAAGAGAGGAGTATCCACATCCTCAACACTATCTGAAAAACAATATTGAAGGGCCATCACTCAGTGAATGATAAACCTCACGGTGACACGAGACATTTCACAGACATAACAAACATATGCAATCCATATATATAATATTAATTAAAAACGTTATACAGTTCATACTATGTAGTACATAAAACCATGTAAAACATTATTAAATTTGTGTGATGACGCATGCTCTTGGAAGGGCGCTGCAGCGTGCTATAGCAACACAGAACGGTGGACGCGCTACAACAACACAGAGCTTGTGATGCGTTGCATCAACACAGAGGGTGTTGAAACCCAAGCGCCATAATTGCTTGCATGGGAGTAGGCTCCTCCTCCTCCTCCTATAAATAGAACCCTCCAGGTAATGTTACAATCTTTAATTCCTTAAGAGCTTCTAAGGTTCATTCCTAGCATTGGAACTTTTCTGCTCAATTTTCTTGTGGAGACATCACGTCTTCACTTAGGATAGGTAGTTAGTTTTTTTAGGGGTGACTGTGATAGTGGTAACGCTGTGGCGATCCACGACCGTTGTGGCGATACCAGATCATTACCGTGACACCCTTTAGTCGATGCTAGATCATTACCATGAATGTAGGTGGCACTAGAGAGCCCACTAGAGTTGCAATCGGAGAGCTCATTGGAGGTGGCACCAGAGAATCACACACAAAGGACTACGGAGGATTTCCCGAAAGGGAATTTGGAGCTCGCGATACCATGTTGAAATAACTGAGAGTGAAAATGAGAGAGAATCTAAGAGAAAGTGATTTGCTCAATTTCTGAATCTATTGAATGAATTATTGATTACACTTGAGTTCATGTATATTTATATTAGGAATAGTTACACCAAAGCGTCTAGATACATTAGAGAATTTCCTGACTGACTTTGCTACTGAATATGTTTTAACTATTCCTAATGAACCGTGCAATGTTAGCATTAATTAGTTATCCTATCACTATTATATTCTAACAGTTTTAATGTCAAAATTTTATTTTAAAATTAAATTAAAGTTAAAATTTAAAGTCTTAAGATTAAATTAATATTATTATTTTTTTATGAACTGAGTTAATACTCAAGTGTTAGAATTAAGCATAAAAAGGTGTTAGAATTAAGTATTCTTCATTAAATTTTAAGAATTAATAAATTATTGTAATTCTAAACAATAAGAATATTAAAATAATTTTAATATTACGCATTTCAGACTTAAATATAGATAGAGGTCAGTCGCATTTGTTTTAACTTAACTAAAAGTTTAAATTCAAGTCATGAGTATACAATTGTGTTAAATTTCAAAAAAGAGGAGTTTTGCCGCCTAAAAAATTTTACTTGACTAGAACAAGATTACCTCTAATGTGAGAATACATGTAGTCTCAACTAAAAAAATATATCATGAGTATAATACATATATATATATATATATATATATGTATGTATAACTATTCCCTCAATTTCTTAACTCTCAAATTAGGATCAGGATACAAATTAAGAAAACTAATAAATGAGTTTTTAAGTATAGGAAAGTTCTCCGTTTTGAGTTTTTAATTAGAATAAAAAATTCCAATGTTTAATGTTATTTTAGTAAATATAAAAATTATGAAATAAAAATTGAAATTGAGCACTTACAAGAATATATAATAACACAAGATGATTTTATTTATTATTTTATTTTTTTAAGGGTATTTACGACAGGACTCAGTGATTAATCCCTTCGAGTACTGTAAATTCATTTAAGGAGGTAGTCATTGTCTACGAGTTTTAAAGCTATTCCATGGTCAAAGCACATATGGAAACCTTGATGCTTAATTTAATTTGCGTTTTATAATAATAGAAATGATTGGTGTACACCTTACAACATTTTTAACTATTATGCACAAACATTCACAGATATATGCACAAACATTTTTAACTAAACTACACAAAATTTTTATTATGATGCACAAACATTTTTAATTATCGTGCCCAAATAATTTAAAATGTTTGTGCATCACAGTTTAATTTCAACTATTATGCACAAACATTTTTAACTATTATTTACAAACATTGCAGAAGGTTGCTCCGCCATTGCAGAAGGCTGCTCCTGTTTCATTGAAACAAGGAAGAACGCTAACGTTGGTGTCGAAGGAGCAAGCGTAGGGATCCACGTCGCAGGTGACAGTAAATATATTTTAGGGCGTAACTCTTATAATAATAATACACCCCCACAAAAGAATGCATTAGATATAAGTGGTCTGGTATGTAACACGAATAAAGTGATCCAGTTTCCAGCTATCATTAACTTTCCTTTCTTACCATATAAATATTCTCACTTTAAACACGCTGTGATTTTCTTATGATTGAACAGGTCCAATAACACACGTCATTTTCACGCATGATGTTGAAAAGGCCGAGTTTTATGATGACAGGTCAAGTTAATTCAATATTTAATAACGCTTGGATCTGCAGTAATTTGACTTGATAATACAGATGTTTAATTTGAGCCTAAGTTTCACCTTAACATTCACGTCTTGATTCGATTTTGAAGAATTTCATTGCAAGGCAACTTTTCTTGCTGGTGCTCCATAAGGTTCAGATCTGCAATTTTTCGGGAGTTGGCTTGTCCTAGTACAAAAACCCATCATCTAATATATTTAAATGATGGTTGACACAGTTGATAAGAAACAGATTTGTATTTAAAAATGACGCAATTTTTCTTTTTTTTTTTTTGAATAAAAAAGGAGGCAAATTTGATTTTCATTATCGATGTAAAAACTATTTTAATAAATGATATGTAAATACATTTTTTTAACCCTTAAAGAATTTAGAAATATATCATGACCTAGCATATAATCACTCCCGAATCCATCTAAACTTTTTGCCTAACAAAACCAAAATCTCTTCAAAGCTTCGTAAAATCAAGGAAGTTCAAATTTAAGACATTTTAGATGATGATTTCAAATTAAGAAAAACATTTACTAAAGAAATTGAAAGAACAAATAAAACTAAATTTAAACTAATATATGATTCAAAAATGCTTTTTGAACTCTGATCTCTCACATGTATCATGGGGTTCACACTCACATTATGTAATATGAGTATAGACCCGATAATATGTGAAAAAGATTAAACATAATGTCTACGCCATACTTAATGTTTAAATAGCACCACCGTGTATGATTACCTGAAGGTGCATTCTCATTTTGAACAAAGTATTCCTATCTCCGATCTCCAAACTGCATCCTATTATTCTCTCTAGATTTTTTCATACTAGAGGAGCTCCTTGTGAAGACAGCTGGCTATTATAATCCACCTGAAGTTCCCTCTCCCACCACCAAAGAGAGATAAATAATCAACCACCTCCTTGTTGAAGGTTTTAGCCGGTGTTTTAAATTGTGATTGCGGTCGCGGTCACGGTTGCTCTGATTGCAGGTACATTGTGGCTGTTGGGATTATGTTACGGCCGTTGCGACGTGATTTTTTGAAAAATTCGCACAAAATTTGATAAAAATGTATATAATCATTGTATTGTTGTATATATGTTTATTTGACATATTATTTTAATAATTTATATTATCTAAATAAATAATATTAATTGAATGCAAAATAAAGCTATCACTTAGTTATATGATTCCATTGTTAGGAAAGCACAATACAAACTCAAATATATTTAACTACAATTCTAATCAAGTCATTAATTATCCAATAAATAAGTATCATGTAAAAATGTGTTTTAACTACAAATAAAGTACAATAGAAACGCAAATACATTTAAACTACAATTATGATCAAATCACCAATTATCCAAAGAACATCAACCGAGTGATTTTCCTGCAAAAGAAAGCACAATAATACACCATAATTAATATTTCAAAAATTTAAGAGCATCATACATAAGATATTTTTTCGTTTAAAGTGCACAAATAATAAATCAAATTTGACTTTATTTTTTTTTTCTTTCTAAAAAGACTAATACAAAATAATGAAATATTATTAAATTTTAATTAATAGTAAGTTAATTATTTAGCTAAAGATAACATAAGTAAACTTACATGACAATTTACCACATGGTAGAATGACGTGGCAAATCATAACCTCTAGTTTCACTTTGGCTATCACCATGTGTGACTCCTTTTCCAAAGACATAACCAAAAATGACTTACCAGCTGTTTGTTGATAATAAGGATCTTCATGATTCATTGAAGGTTGGTGATATGGTGCAACTTGAATACCATTATCGTGATCATATGCACCAAAATAAGGATACTGGTATGATGAAGGATAAACGCTCTGGCTGCTTTGAGATGATTCACCAATAGCAAAGTCACTAAAACTTTGTGTAAAACTTTGTGCACTACTAGAAGAGGAATATTCTTCAAGTGCAATTTGTTGTCTTCTTCCTCTGCTAGAATGTGACTCACCTCTTCTAACATCACCCAATGAACTACTAGAAGAAAACCTATTTGGTTTATATGTTATATCAATCACTAGGTTGTTGTCATGCTGATGGAGTGATATCTCTTGATATGGATCATTTTGTATTTGTTCAGCATCATCATCACCATTACCATCATCACTTTGTTCAGCTTCAATTTAATTCATATTATTAATTTCTAATTGATTTTTTTTGTTGTGATATGTTTATTTAGGAGATTGAAGGAGCCATTCATTTTGCAGATTGAAGGAGCCACTCAACTTTGTAACGACAATTAGGTATGTATATATGAACTTACATAGGATAGAGACTTATTTTCTTAGGATAGAGTTAAAGAGTTGGAGTTGTATGGCTGGACTAGGGGAATGAATGCTTGGCGTTTCTTTCTGACCTTGTTTAAATGGTTGTGTTGGCAATGATGATTACATGTTGTTTTGAGAAGATTGGAGGAAATCTATTTTAGAACGATTTAGGAATAATTGTGTGCACTTCATATTATGCATGATTACAAATAAAAAATGTATCTTGCAATAAGGAAATTAAACTAAGATCATTAAATTCATGTCGGTTAATGTAATACGCATGTAGGATTTGTGCAAATATGATTCCATCAAATAGATTTTGGATTTACGATAGATACTACAAGATTCAGGGAGTGATAAAGCCGAAATTTTTTGAGGGCGTGGACTACTTTTATGAACCAGTTAAATTGACTAATTAGTTTGTGACAGAGCAAAGAGTTAGGTGCTCGTGTTTTTCTTACAAGCGGTGTAGGATATTGGATGTTGAAACGATTAGATTGCATCTTTATAGGAATGAGCTTGAATTGCATTATTGGATATAATTTGACTAGGAAGAGGTAGACGTCAATGTTGTCTGGATGAATGACACAGAGAACTTTAGTGTATCCAATTTGTATGGAAGACACTAAGGCATTCCAACCATCGTTGTTAAACTCTCGAGTTAACTCATAAACTCTTACGAGTTTACGATTTTACTATACAAAACGAGTTAACACTTATGTAAACTTTTTTTTGGTAAACTCGTACGAGTTTAAGTAAACTCTCGATTCTACTAGCGAGTTTACGAGTTAAAATCTACCTGCAAGTTTACGAGTTTACCTCAAAATGTACAAATTTTGTAACTTTGTTAGATACTTACCTAACTTTGTTCATATTATATAATATATATTGAGTTTATTTAGCTAATTTCATATATTTATCATAATTGAGTTATGTTTTATTGAACCATAAAATAATACAGATACTGAATAAAGTATGACATAACCACTAAGTGTCATGCTTTAAGGTGTATTTTATGATAGGGTTAATTAAGTTTTTTGTCCCTGTAATTTGGGAAAGTTTGGTTTTAGTCCCTCATGACAAGTTTTAGTCCCTATAAAATGTGAAAAATTGATTTTGGTCCTTGTGGACGGTTGGTGATGGACGACGGTGACGTGTCAATTAACGTCACTGACATCGCGTGGCACGTGGCATGCCATGTCAGCATAACAAAAAATTTAAAATTTTGCCCACCCACCCGCCCAATTATGACCCGAACCATTTCAAAAAAAATTAAATAAAAAACTAAAAATTAAAATCCCAAATTCCCCCAAAATCCTCAACAGAACCCAACCCATTCTTCCACTCCTCTCATCTTCCCCAACCCCAACCCTCCCATGGTACCCCACCCTCCTCTCTGCCCCTTACCACCACCCACACTAATCCTCTCTGCCCCGGGTTGTGGAGGAGATGGGGGCGAGGGTGCAGAGGGTGCTGGTGTATGAGATGAGGAGGTCAACGTTTCTGAAAAGGACACTTTCTCTGTCAGAGTGCGATGGAGGGTTGAGCAACAGCACCGCCGTTCCTATAGGCTACCTTGCCGTCTGCGTCGGCGAAGAGCACAAGAGGTTCATCATACCAACTGTGGAGGTGCCAGAGTATGCTGCTAGGGGGCTGAGGCGGCGGTGCTGGGGTCGCCCAGGAACTCATTGCGATCAAAGGTTGAGATCCTGGAAGAGAACGATGCTGTGGGGTTGGGGATGAGGGTTGGGGGATGCAGAGGAGGAGAAGACAGAGTGGGAAATCCAAGATTTGGGGATTAGGGGATTTAGGTTTTAAAATCAGATCGGCCGCTGGCGAAGCTGGATCTGAAGCAAAACCGAAGACGTGAATCGCGTTGCAAAACCAAAAATGCAAATCACGTAAAAAGTTTTTAGATCTGACTGTTTTTGGCGATGGTTTTTTTTTTGTGTGGTGGTCGCTGGAGCTGTTTTTCCTTCTAGATCTCTTTTTTCAATAATCGCTGGTACTTTTTTTGGAGATTTGTTGTTGGTATCTTTTTAGATCAGTTGAGTTTTTTGGGTTTAGGGTTCTCCTACGACACTGGTGGTGGTGGGGAATCCGACGACAGTGTCGGGAGGAGGGTTGGGAAAGGGGGTGGTGAGCAAAGATGTAGTAGGAAGAGTGGCAGGATAAGAAAATTCAGAAAGGATAAGAGGATAAATTGGTAAATTAAGTATAAATAATATTAAAACATAATATAAATTATTATATAATTAATTAAAAAAACCGGGTCGGGTCACGGGTTGAACCGGGTTTATGGGCCATTGGAGGTGAACCGGGTTATGTCACGTGGCGAGTCCACGTGGCACGCCACGTCCGCGGAGCTAACTGACATGTCATCACCGTCAGTTCCCAAACGTTAACAGGGACCAAAATCAAACTACCAAATTTTACAGGGACAAAATCAAACTACCTGCGAGTTTACGAGTTTACCTCAAAATGTACAAATTTTGTAACTTTGTTAGATACTTACCTAACTTTGTTCATATTATATAATATATATTGAGTTTATTTAGCTAATTTCATATATTTATCACAATTGAGCTATGTTTTATTGAACTATAAAATAATACAGATACTGAATAAAGTATGACATAACCATTAAGTGTCATGCATTAAGGTGTATTTTATGATATTTCTTTCATTAAGTTAATTTAAAGTTAACATTATTCATTTTCAATTATAAATACAATATTTAATCAAGTTTAGTTCCTAATTATATTGCTTATAGCATATTTTTTACGTAAGTAAACTCATACGAGTTTACGATTCAAGTTTGCTAAGACTCCACGAGTTTACTTAAACTCTCGAGTTTGACAACCTTGATTCCAGCTAATGTATGAAGGAAAACATATGTGGTTTGATTGTCACAGGAGATTCTTGGTACCCGACCACATGTTTAGGAACAGTAAGTATGGATTTTAGAAGAACACAATTGAAAATGAAAAGCCTCCATAAAGATTAATTGGCGTTGAGATTTTATGAGGATTAGACATTTTTCGGAGATTACTAAACTTGAGAATGTGACAGGGTTCAAGGTTACGGGGAAGAACATAATTGGACTAAGAAGAGTATATTATGAGATTTACCGTATTGGAAAGATAACTTGATTCGTCATTGTCTAGATGTTATTGATGAAAGCCTTTTTAACCACTTTCTAAGATCTTGACACAGCTTAGATTTTGTCACAACTATGCCAAGCTAGTAGAAAGCTTCTACGCGCTTTTGTCTTTCAAATTAAATATTTATATACATACCTACTTTACGGCTTTCAGATTCCAAAGGAATCCAATTGCAGTACAGGGTATGGTCGATCCCACAAGGAGTTGTAAAAATACCGTTCTTGAGTTCATTTAATTAAACAATGAGGTGAAAGATTTGCGATTTGATTTATATTTAAATAGACTAAATAAATAAAAGACAGGAAAATAAAATAGGAAACAAATCAGAGGTAGTTCTGGAGCTTGTTGGGAATTTTAATCACATCATAGTTTCATGCATCCAGTTACTTATTACATAGAACTATCGATTGATTGCCCGCCACCAGTTCTTAACTTGTCATCACTTTCGTGCATGACAAGATCACAGGTTTCCTTTGTTAAACTGTCACCTTCGCACACAAGCTTAACAAATTACGCCAGCATTAATCCAGATGTTAAAACGGCTAATCTTTATTCCAGTTATGGCAACAAGATTAGATGAAATGGTTTAGTTCCGACTCTAATGATTGTAACTTCCGTTCACAACGTTCAAGCCAAAGATCTAGTTAAGCATAATGATGTTGATCTTAACTTGGTTA
>QANU01022389.1:43953-60165 GCA_003254905.1 Nissolia schottii
CGCTCAGCTCAGTCAAAACTACAAAGTTGTAGATCTCTCTCTTAGCTTTAAGTAGCAATTTGAACCACCTCAATCCGATATCTGTAGCTCAAGTTATCGCGTTTTTACTAACTGCTGCGCAGAGCGGGTTTCCATATTTTTCTTGCTTGTTATCCCTTTGCTCTATGCTTCATTCTTTGTGGGATTTTCCTTGATTAATATGCTTGCATCCATCTTTAAAATATATTTATAAATCCTACAAAAGTGGGGAATTTAGTCAATTAATTTATGAAATCTTACGCAAACAGGTGTTATTTTACTAGTTGGATTTGCGTAAATATGACACTTAACAGTTATGCATACTGAAAAAAATGTTTTGAAAATATAATGCATACTGTCATGGACATCGATCAAACCAATGACAATGAGAAGGCAATGCTAGACTTGAAAGAGTTTTGTAGATGTCCCAAGTTGAACTTACAACAAATTTCTGGTGGTAGTTTCATGAAGCCCAAAGCGTGATACACCCTAAACAAACGACAAGTTCAAAGTGTGCTTTATTGGTTGCGAGATCTGAAAATGCTTGACGGTTATGGATCTAACTTGGCTCGATGTGTCAATATTGCACAAGGGAAGTTGGTTGTCATGAAGAGTCACGATTGTCATGTGTTTATGCAGTGAATACTTCTTCAGCGATCTACCGAAGAGTGTATTGAAACTGCTAAGCGAGTTGAGCCAATTTTTCAAAACCTTATGCTCATTGGCTGTTGATGTTGAAGACCTCTTAGTCATGGAACAAAACATTCACATTATCCTTTGTTCACTTGAGATGGTGTTTTCTTCTGGCATTTTTTGATGTAATGGAGCATTTTCTTGTACACTTAGTTTACAAAGGCCGAATGTGTGGTCCGATTCAGTATAGGTGGGTGTATCCGTTTAAAAGGTGCATGAGAGTGTTCAAAAGAATAGTAAAAAAATACAGCTCAAGTTGAGGGATCGTTATGCGAGGCATTCTTAACCAAGGAAACTTCTTACTTTTGTTTGTACTACTTTGGTACTAATGTCAACTGAAATAGAACTACAGTGGGACGAAACGATGATGGTGGCACAATGCTTAATCAATCGACATTTTCAATTCAATCAATCTGGAAGCGCGGCTGGAAGAGCAAAGGATTGTTGGTTGAATGCATAAGAAAGGGTTGCAGTTCACTTGGTTGTTTTGCTCAATTGTGAAGAAGTGTTTTCGTATTACCAATAAGTTCAATCAATTCTTGTAATCTTCTTTATTTTATTAATACACATTTCTAAAAATGTTGATTGCGTTTATGCGTGTTTACAGGATGTTTCAAACAAGAATTTGGTGATCAATACTTTGATCAAATGTTTCCTCCGTGATTTGCAAATTATGTATGTATTTTAACTTTATACTATATATTTCAATCGAATGATTTACTTTATCGTAATCGGATACGTATAACTTAGTTTTAAAGTCTATATAGGTGTAAAATTATTCTAGCAACGACCATAACTTGATGAGTTTGACATGGGCATCTATGAACAAAGTAATTAGTTGGCCCATTTATTTTGTTAATAGATACAAGTGTCACACATTTGAATGGGTAACTAGACAAAGGACAAACAATAGTGGAGTTTGGGTTAAGGGTAATATTTTAATACTGCTGAAACAACCAATATTTGATATGGAGTAATTAAACAAATTCTTGAATTAGAATATGCACACGATGATCCATGTCATCATATCGTACTTTTCTGCTTTGATTGCCATGATCCTTTTCCTCCAAATGGAACTCAGACTCACCCTAACTACAAGATCACTAAGATTAATCATATTTAGTAAGGTTCATATGTTGCAAATGATATTTCAAAAAAAAATAAAAAATTACCCTAATATTTTCTATCTATATTTTTAATAAAATAAGTGGAAGTCAAAGTCAAGTTAAGAAGCAAAAGCTGATTCACCATGATCATACTGGCCTCCGGCGGCGTCCAAAGATTGGGACACGAATTTTTTATTATTTGAGCATAAACCTAGAACCAATAATTGAAAAAAAAGAAAAGAAAGGGGGAAAAGCAAAAAGGTCAAAATGAATGGTGGGAAATAAAGTAAGGGAAGAGAGTAGCACTAATAGAAATACGAAGGCAACCCAACAGGGTAGTTGGACTCGCCGAGATGGAGGTTCGCATTTAGAAGAAGATAGAGGAAGGATGGTATTGTACTTTTAAAATTTATTAAATTATTTGATAATTATTATAAAAAATCAAATTATTAATATTGTCTAATCCAAATCGTTCATTTATATTTTTTGCTGGCACCTTGGTTTAGGGGTTTAATAGTATTAAGAATCATAGTGTGTGTACTCAACTAATCATCATCATCATCTATATATATACACACACACACTTTATCAAGTTACATAAAGTTGTAAAGATATGTGTCTTGTGCCCAGCATTATTGAATCACTACTCAAATACCTTGTATGTGTGTCGTTGTATTTGTGATTCCCAAGAACTCTGTCCTAGCCTTATTGTACCACACAACTAACCGATCCAAACCTTCCAGATCATTTCAAAATTCAAATCAATCGTTCCTAACATTAAGCAAAGCTCATACAAATTGGTATCAAACATCAAATAGCTCTTATAAATTTATATCTAGCAAAATATACTTGTGCTATTTTATATTTTTTTTTAGGACATTCTGTCGAATGACATTCTTTTTATTATTAGTTAAAATTTTAATAAGTATATATTTTATTAAGATCTTATTTCATGATAAATGAAATATAAATCAGCATGATATCTCATAAAATGAAAAACAATTGATTTAACATTTCTTAGTAAATAACATTTCTTGTCCGCTTTTTGTCTGTAACTTTTGCCACATGCATAATTTTTTTTTTTTTTTAAAAATAGTTTTAATAGAAAAGAATGCTCCCTCAACTAAATGTCAAGGGTTCAATCCTTGTCTTTGGGTATGGAACTTTGGATTAGTTGTCTCACTCTTAGAAATTTTTACAAACTAACAAAAAGTTAGTCATTAGACTCACACTGGATACCCTAGCCATGAACCCAAAAAAGCTTGTAAAGCCTCTTAAGTGAGGATCTTTTCTCCAGAAGAGAAAAAGAGAGAGTTTATATCATTAGATTCTCAATAACCATCTCTCCTAAATGCACTTGTGGCTTACAGCATGAATAATTTTTAAAATGGAGATGGTAAAGAATTAAATCTTTGACCTCTTTATCATAATAATTTTAATATCATCTTAAAAATCATTTTCTCCAAAAACTTAAACTGATGGAAGAAGTAAATTTTAATAAGTTTATATCATATCTCTTTACATAGATTAATAAAGTGAAGATGTTTATGAGTCTCACTTTATTAATTAATGTAAGCTTATACACGGAAATCAAATTTTAAGTGTGCAAAGCTAATGAAAATAAACTTTTAACATGATCCAAATAACTTAATAATACACATAAAAAAAATGGATTTGCATGTCTATATATACATATATAACTTAAAATCTAAAAAGGGAAGGATTTCAAACTTCTTTCTTCCATCATTCTCAAATATAAAAAGCCTCACCCTTGAAGCCAATGCCAATAGCCAGAAAGGGCCAGAGTACACCAAATAATAAGAAACTCCAATCATAGTTTGTACCAATTACCAACCATGATTTCCTCATGTTCCTCTTCACCTCTTTATCATTTCTCTCTCCTTGAGAAAGAAAAAGAAACTTCACATCATTATTAATAAGTGGTGCAACCCCCTCGTGTGTGTGTGTGTGTGTGTGTTTGGTTTTATTCATTTTTTCTTTAACACGTTCTCACAATGCGTGCCTCTAAAGCCTCTTCTCCCTCATCATCATCATTGGGAACTGCTTCTTCTTCTCCTCCTCCAAGCATTCAGATGGTTTCAAAATCAGTCTCTGAGAGGCTTCTAGGGAAGTTCTTTGATGCATCTCAGTTTGATTTTGATTACCAGCAGAGTGGATTGTGGTCTCCTCCAATAAGGAGGAGGGTGTTCTTGGCCTCACCCGCAGGTAACATAATATGCTCTGAGGATGAAATGTTGAGAAAGCTCAAAAAGGCAAAGAAGGCTAATTGGAGTTACAAGAGACACAACATAATTTGCTTCAATGTGTATGTATGTATGCACTTTCGTTGATCTCTCTTTGCTCTTTCGAAAAAATTCTTATATGATACGGAAGCAAAATCTTTTCATTTACTCTGTATTATTCGATTTTTCAACACATCAGTATTGTGATCCATGGTGTTAATATATATATTGTTGATGTGTTAAAAATCTAGTGAAATAGATCAAGAAAAAGTGTTTGCTTTCGGAGCATGTGAGTATGTCCATGTACTTTCATGTTTCTTTTTTTTCATTGATTAGTGCCATTATGGTTAATGTTCGTTTACTTTCTATTTTTATTTCTTGTTTTTTTATTTGTATACTGTTTTTTCTTTTAATTTTGTGAAGACAATATTGAGAACAAGTCCAAGCATTCTCTTTGAGCATGTTTGCTTTTTTATTTTCATTTCTTGTTTTCATTTTATATTTTTTAGCCTTTCAATATTTTATGAAAAAAAATAGTAA
This sequence comes from Nissolia schottii, assembly GCA_003254905.1. Lineage (NCBI taxonomy): Eukaryota > Viridiplantae > Streptophyta > Magnoliopsida > Fabales > Fabaceae > Nissolia > Nissolia schottii. The sequence continues at coordinate 48,554 of QANU01022389.1, forward strand.
AAATAATAAATGAGAACACAACATTTTTCTTGTTTTTGTGTTTTTTTACAAAATTTTAAAAAATTGGAAACAAAATGAAAATAAAAATGAAACAGGAGTTGTGTACCCATAATTAGTTAGTTTTCCGTCTCTCTACATTTCTATGTACAAAGAGTTGTATTATTTAAACGAGTAATGTTAGGTATACAATTCAAATGCTATCACCATGCTACCAACTCATGGTCTATATAGTAATACCGAGTGCACAAACTTTTTCAAATACAAAATTAAATCAAATCGAATATGTGGTGCATTAAATAGCGAAAAGTAACTGTCGTACTCTCTCTCAATCTCCCTATGAACACTCTAAGCACATTGACTCACTCTCTATACCATACGCAAACATTTTAAAACATATGCACAAATAAACTTTTCAACAACCAGAAACAAAATATGACGAAAACGTAAACTAAAACGAAAACGAAGAAGAAAACTTTTGTATTTACATGCACAAACTTTTGAACAAGAATGCATAAACTTTTTTACATATATGTACAAACTTTTAACCAAGCAGTCATGCACAAACATTTGAAAAATCAAAAACAATAAATATGATGAAAATGAAAATGAAAACTCTTGGATTCATAAATAATAAGCTGGAAATGAAAAAAAAATGATGAGAAATTGGGGAAGAAGAGAGAAAAAATAAAAAATAAGAAAAAATGAGAAAAAACACATATTAAGGAGAGTGGGTTATACAAAAATTGAGAAATTTTGAGTTGTACATAAAATATTTTTTTATTTGAACTCATCTTGTATGAGATACTATGCCGAACACATGTTATTTACCATTAAACAAGATTTTAACAGAACTCACAACTTATTAGAACCCTGATTTGTTTAGAATGTTTATAACTTTGAGATGTGTTGGAAACTTTTTGCAGGCCTCTTGGTGTTGTTAATTGAAGTTAAAAGGCAGCTAATTAATGCAAGAGGTGCATATGGATACCATAATCTCTTTGGATAAAGTCACCTTTTGTCTAAGTGTATATATATCTATCTATATATATATATGTGTGTATATGATCTTCACTAATTAGCAGTGTGCATGTGAGTACTACTTTTCCAACTTTGTGGTCCAATGGTATCATGATCTTAGGAGCTCCTTACAGAGTGTGTGAGCTAGATTTTGTACAAACACTTGCAAGTTTATATTTTCAATGTTCCCACATATATATTCATGTCCTGTAGTACCTCATGATTCATCTTATTATAACGCCACCTAACTTTGATTTATTGGTGTAAAATCACCTTATTTTCTTGCGTTTTTTTTTCAATACAAATAGGGGTGTAAAGTTGTGTGGACATCAAAAGTTGATAATCATATTCATTTTCTTATGTTTTTTTTATTAAAGTGAAATTTGATGAAATAACAAGAAATCAATATTATAAATTTGGTTCATTTCAACAATCCATAAACTAATTACTATTCCACTGCGAAAACATAAAAATTATGTAATCTTTTGACAAAAGTTACTTCCATAAAATTGGATTCATATAAAGGTATAATTAAGTGAAAAACAATTGAAGTTATATAACTACAGCCATTAGTCTTTGAAGTTCATCCAAAGTTGCAAAGAAATCCTTGATAAGAACTTATATATGTATGCAGGTACATATTGTTGAAATGAGAGACATGAATGGAGTAGTTTATTGTGATAATAAGAGGATCAAATATTGATCATTAAATCTTATATGAATTGTCAAAATTAAAACATAAAATCATGTGACTTTTTAACTGACCATATGACTTTTAAACAACTTTTAATGTCAACCATCTATATATAGTTATACGACCAAGATTTAATCCTCTCACTCTCACAATAAACCACCCCTCCCGTGTTACACGCCCCATTTAAGATACATTTCGTTCAGTCATTAGAAGTTTAATAATAAACATCCATATTTGTGAAAATTGATACATAAATAACATGTCTCTCTAATTAATTAAATTCAGAAAAGTTCACCCAAAATAATTTCATGCATGTTTTCAAGATTTGAATGCTTTGGTCATGCCGTAGAGACATTTAATAATCAAAATGGCTGTACAAACAGTGACATATCAATTAGAATGTTGACATGCATGCTTCGAAACCAAACAGCATCGTGCAGGAAGAATATTCAGACTGGGCGGTGTTACCTTTTTGAGTCATTAGAACAGCAGACAAATAACAGTTGTTTCTTTCATACGTTTCTTTCGTCCCACTGCAAGCTTTAATTTGATTTGATTCGATCCCTTGCCCCCGGCTTTTGGGTTAAGTAATTGAGACCATATTCATTATACTTGTGGATGTGAATATTGTGGGGTGATACATTAAGTTGGATTGCAAATTTCACTAGAAGGGTTTGCTTTTGCTTTTGTTTTTTTTTTTTTTTTGCGCATTTGAAGGGTTTGCTTGAATATCTTGTGTTAAGTCCGGACTTTTTTAGAAATACGGTCAAGATTTATGATGTAATACGTTGCATAGACACTATGTTGGACTATTGTGCACACGGTGCAGATACTAACATTCGAGGACACTCGTCCGACACTCATGTCTCATGTTTTTTGAAAAGAATTAAAATCTATTTTAAAAGGGCTTAAAAAACACAGGACATTTTTTTTCCCGTAAGTAACAAAGATTATGAATATGAATTGTGGATTATTTTATATTTTTGTACATTTACACACACACACACACATATAACTAATAATTATATACGCGTGTGTGTGGCGTGTCTGGGTCCTATGAATTTTTGAAGTTGGCGTGTCATTTTGTTCGTGTCAGTGCAACATAGGTAATGTAGCTTTGACAACCCTGTATTTTTTAGTTAGTTTTTGTACTTGAGATAGACTCACTTGATTTTAACTTTTAAGATGATATTAGAGTAAACCATGCAATTGATTTTAGACCAAATGTTGTTATACAATCATGGCATACTTCACACCACAAAGGGTGGAGGTGGTGGGGAAAAATTGTGAATGCATTTAGTTACACTTTTGAAATGTGTTTAACCACAGTTTAAAAGTGCGGGTAAATGAAATAGGTTCACTCTAAGCCACTTGGAGCATCATTCTCCCTAACATATAAGGTGCAACTTAGAAGCCTCCTGTATAATGTTATCAATTAAGATAAATAAACTTTTTTTTTTATCAAGAGTAACTTTTTTTTTCTAACAAGATATGACACACATAACTTGGCACATGTTAAAGATCAATTTTGATGTGCGTGTAAAATATATTACATTGTTAACTAATCATATATAATCAAGAGTGGCCTAAACTCCAAAAACTAATTTAAGGGAGGAGGATTACTTTAGAGTGGCTCATTCATTGACCTAGGATAAACTCTGATATCATATTAGATAATTGAGTAACTTAACTCAACCTTAAAAATTAGCTCAAAGGGGGATGAGTGCCCTAAACTTATAAAGGTTACGCAAACTTTATCTCTAAGCAACGTGGGTCTTGATAATAAGAGTCTTGATGATGTAAAAAAAAAAGTAATAATAACAATTATTGATGACCAATATATAGTTTGGTTGAACCTTATACAAAAACTAATATCTCGGGTGCCTTCCAAAATTAATGAAGGTGTGATTCCTATACCGATGAATGAATGGTAGGGGTGTACAAACTTAATCCACAAACTAATTACTATTACACCGCGAAAACATAAAAATTATGTAATCTTTTGAGAAAAGTTACTTCCTTAGAATTGGATTCATATAAAGGTAGATGAATGTATAATTAAGTGAAAAACAAACGAAGTTATATAACTAAAGCCGTTAGTCTTCGAAATTCATCCGAAGTTGCGAAAGAAATCCTTGAGAGGAGCTTATACATGTCACTGAACAAAGAATTGGTACGTATTCACATAATATACAACCACTTTTAAGTAGTGCAGAAGTTGCTAGTACATTGATCTCATTTATTTGTTTTTTCGATAAGTCATTACAAGTTTAATTAATAAACATCCGTATTTGTGAAAATCGATACTCATCATAAATAACATATCTCTCTAATTATTAAATTCAGAAAAGTTCACCCAAAATAGTTTCATGTTTTCAAGATTTGAGTGCTTTGGTCCCGCGGTAGAGAAATTTAAAAGTTAAAATGGCTGTCTAAACAGTGACACAACAAATTAGAATGTTGACGTGCATGCTTCGAACCCAAACAGCATGGCGCAGGAAAGAATATTCGGACAAAAAATGCTACATGTACACTCAATTTTATACACTCATACATACACCATTAATAATGCACAAACTTTATTTTTATGAGTGCACAAACATTACAAACTTATAGATGATATTCTCAATTATACTTAATTAAGTGCACAAACATTACAGGCATTAAAACACAAACTTTATGTATATAAATATAAGGTATATGTATGGTGTATATTTTTTGGGGTACGTGTAGCATGACTCTGTTCGGACTGGGCGGTGTTACCTTTTTGAGTCAATGAAACAGCAGAATAACACTCGTTTCTTTTACACTTTCCCGTCCGATTTGCAAACTTGAATTTGATTTGCTTCGGAGACGGAACAAAAGCAGAGGCAACTAGGATTTCTTGGAAAAAGTGGGCTTGACTTGCTCCAATAAAAAACCACCTATAAACAAACAAAGATTGAGAGAGAAAGGTCCTTAACAGAAAAGGGAAACAACTAAATCAAAAGATTTTTATATGCATTGCAATTTATAAATGCATCTCATTATTTTGGTGGTTACAATTGCGTTATTTTCTGCCTTATGTATGTTTGCTATTGCTCCCCCAGAATAGTGAATTTCGGACAAGCAAACAATGAGACGATGGCAGAGCCAACCAACAGAATGGAAGGCTAACCCTACAACAAAGAGAGTCCCCAAAATTGGAAGCTCTAGGGGGGAAGAGACGTCAAGACACCCAAGGCCTCAAGTTTTAAAACTAAGGATCTGTGGAGATTGAAACAGACGACGATCACATCATAACTCAATTGAAGCAAATCCCATGTTAACGAACAGGGAAGGCAAAAAGAAACTATAATTCAAAAGGTAGACAAAAGATAAGTTGTTATTTATACAATTACTTATACCCTTTTGATAACTCATTATCTCATAAGCGTGAATCCCTCGGATTATCAGATCCCCAGGAACGTTTGAACATCACTTCTTCCTCTTCCTCATAAACAGACACTTGCCATGAACTTCTCTAATCCCTACCATATCTTCCCACCTAGTGAATAACCTCATTACAAGTCTCCTTCAAATCCACAACCTTGCAAGCACGATGCAACTCAAGCTTAATTAATGTCAATATTGGTCTTGTAAATGCTTTAGCAACATGCTTATCCAAATCCTCCACCACATTAGTTTCCATCATCGAGAAATTATGTGCACATTCAAAATCAGCCTTCGTCTCGTTGTATTGTATATTAACCAAACACCGATGAAAATGTTGTATAAATTCAAGCAAATCAAAGTAAATTTCACATAATTTTTTTCAACAATGAATGAAACCCTTCACATCTAGAAGTAGTTGTATAACCAGCAAAGAACTTATCTCTAATATGTGCAGCAACCCAAATCTCCCTCCTCTTGTTGTACATTTCACTAATCCAAGGCTTATCCTCAATGTTGATTAAAACTGCAAAATAACAAATTGATGATGAAAAACATTACATGAACATTCTAATTTGTGTGCTAAGTGTTTCAGGCTAAGTTATTATTGTTAGCAAAATTATTTTTGGCTGGCCCAAACCTACTGCATTGTTACCACAAAGAAAAAGGACATGTATCCAATGTGTACACAGCCCAAAACGAATATAGCTGGAGCTGAACTGGGTATTCAAAGAGCAGCCCAACGTATTATGAATGTTAGAATTATCAAAATAATGAATATCACAAAAAAGGGATATCTGTGATCCTTGGCTAAAATGGTGGTCAGCAAATTTGTCTCTTGACAAGACAAGAGCATGAAGATACACGGCTGACAAACCAAGATTTTGTAGCAGCAAAGGAAACAAATAAATAAGATGAATACTACCCTCATAAGCAAGAAAGGAAAATATACTCTATTCATGTACTGACATGGATAAAAAGGAAAAGGAAGTACATCAGCACAAATTAAGGGAAGAAAAAGGAATACTTTATTCTAAAGGGAAGGAAAGAAACATATGGGAGACATCCATATTGCTGGAAAGAGAAATCCATTTATGAAAAGGTAGAAAGAGAAACAAATTAAAGTGACATAGAAATAGCAACAAATTAGAAGCTATGAAGTACAACTTCTTTTCAAGAAACCTTCCATATACAAAAAGGCTATAATATAGCCATGAGTGAAGTAAATGGAATAGGAACAAGAAATAGAAATATTTCTTTAATGAAAGAAAGAAAAACTCACGTGAAGAAGCTCACAAAAGAGTAAAGCTTTAAGTGATGGATGCAAGAAGAAATGGAAAGCAAAAAATCATGAAACAAAAAGGCCTGCTTCCAACGGTTACAGGAGCTAGAAAAAACGTGAAATATACAAGAAAATGGAAAGCAAAATTTATGGAACAAGAAGCTCTCCTTGCAACGGTCAAGAGAGAACATCAAGCTGATTGAAGACAAAATAAGAAAGCACAAGAGTTATGACAAGGAGGAATCATGGAAGAATGGCAAAGACAGAGGAGTTAATCCTGAGCTTCAATACTTAAGAATCAAGCATAAAAGAGTCATCCCTCATCACTCAGAAATTAAGACACCTGAGCAAAAACCATTCGTGATATTCTTCTCAAGAGCTTCACACACAACCTTCTCCATCTCTGATTATTTTGGTTTATACTCTGATTGGAAGTTTTTTAAGTGTCTTCATTGTTGTGGAAAATATTTGTGGTTTGAGATTTTTTCTTGGCGAGTAACAAAGAGCTTGAGAGAAAGGTTTTGCTTCAAGTTTCTGTTTTGATTTGAAAGTTTCTGAGTGAAAGGAACTATTGTTTTTTTTGTACCTGAAATTTGTGTGAAAGAAAATTGATTTTGGCGTTTGAAGAACTGGACGTAGATTCCCGTTAAGGAATCGAACCAGTATAAATCCTTGTGTGAATTTTCTTTTCCCTCTATCTTTTACATTCTCTACTCTTCAAATAAATTCTATTTTCATTTTTTAAGAGATTGAGTTTTTTTCAGAAAACTTGTCTCCCAGAAAATTAAGAGATATCTCTTGAAATTTTAGGAGACAACTTTTAAAGAACAGAAACTTTTTTCGAAAACCTTTGCTTAGATTCAACCCCCCTTCTCTAAGCCACACTAAACCATCACTCAACAACAAATTCTTTAACCGTAGCAAACCATTTCTGAAGAAACACACTGATGGAATAGTCCCCATATAACAACCTCTTAAACAATAGTGTGGTTGTGATGATTTACTCTTAAAAACACAACCATAGGACACCTATATTTGATCTTCTTATAGGTTGCGTCAAAAACCAACACGTCCCCAAACACTTGACAATCCATCTGGCTAATCCCATCTGACCAAAATAAATTATGCAGCCTTCCACTATGACCATCTACAACATAACTATAATACATAAAAGGGTCATTGCTAGCCCTCTCTTTAATTTATCCTAAGGTTAAACTAGCATCACCAAGGAGGTAACGCTTTTGCTTAGCAATTTGGTTGTACCTATCCTTCAGTTCATAACCAACATTTCGACGACCACCCAAAAATCTGGCTTGTGGTAAGTCCACACCTTTTCCAAAAATTCATCTGCTCAATATCATCTTTAGACATTTTCCCTATGCGATGGTAGCATTCCAATCCATGTTGCTTTAAGAAGTTTGTGGTTGTGCTCATCTGAAAAATAAGTAACAAACCATGCTTGCATACGGACTTACATCATGGCCATGCACCCACATCTTGTCTCCGCCTTAGGACCATTTTTCAATCTCTTTTGATTGGTAGTATTTTTCTACTCTGGACCCCACAATAACAAACAAAATACTACATTACTATACTACCTCTGTTGTTCCTCTTGGTCCTACTTCTCCTAGCACTAAATCCCTTCAATTTTGCATACTTGTTGTAGAACTCAAATGGTAATGCAAGATCACCGAAGCACTACTTCATTTTCAGGTACCATGAGAAACTCAATCACAGCAATATCTTCCCACGAATCCACAGGATATCCACCATTGTTGCCTTCTAGCCATGTTATCAATATGGAAACTAGGTGAATCCTCCATAAGTTGTTTCTACATCAAACGATGAAAAATCAAATGGTTAAAACACATTTTTACAAATATATAACTACGTACCATATGGACACATTGTCAACCTACAAACTAAAACAACACATAACTACCATTTCAGCTATAACCAAATCAAGAACATATATAGACATAACTAGGTAAAAAGGAAATTCAATCTAAGGAAACATACATCACAGATAAAACACAGTTAAAAAAATTATGGTCAATCTCAAGTAAGGTAAACTTACTTCAGACCTATGTGCATCATCTAAACTAAAAACTTGCTCCAACATAAAAAAAAAAAAAAAAAAAGCAGAACAAGAATAAAACAGGAACAATGTGCATCGTCTAAACTAAATTTTTTATTTATTTATTAATATCAAAATTATATAGAAAAATATTAAATTTCACATTGATCTTGTCAAACAATCAAAACCAAAAAAATGTTCAAATATCAATAGAAACTAGAAACACTAGAATCAGGGGAGCATAGCACATTATTTAATACATCTCTTAAGAGCTTGTAACAGGAAAAACAAATTAAAGTCCACCATATCAGTTTCCTTAGATTTGGGACTAGATAAGAAAAAAGGTTGTTGAATAAGAGCATGTATGTGATTATAATCAACAGGATATATACCATTATTGCTATATCGTTTACTTTCCCCAGATGCAAGAAAACTTTAACAAGACATATACAAGACACCACAAGTCTTTCCATTAAAAGTAACCAAAGACTAGTTCTTCCTCATCCATCACTTTTTAGTCGCTTTCAGTGTGGCAACACAATTTGTGCTCATCGCGCCCCATTGAAGAAGACATTGTGTAACAAGCCATCAATGATGTTTTCTCCCACTTCAAAATTGCAGCTGGCCTGATTCACTTCACCGTGTATCCCGCATTCTCAACTGACCCCTACCATGAATAGTGTTAAATGAATTACACGTTCCATGGAATGAGATTAATTTTGATATATATATTATTTGTCTAAAAATGTTGTATATATTATCATTTAAGTATATGATGTTACACACAAGACTTTTGAGATAGTTGGATACAAGAGTCAAATATATTACTGATTTAATATACATAATTAGATATTTGTATAAAACTCTTTTAGAGTATTGACAAGGCATCAAAATCAAAATCAAACTCATCAAACAAACAAACAAACATTCTCCAAAAATTTTAACAACTTTTGGCAAAATTAACCAAATCCTCTAATTAAATTGATATATAGTTGAGCCAAATTGAACACAAGTTCTATCATGTAGTAGATTGAAGAACATAGTGAAAGAGCTCACAATAATCTCCACTAGTTTTCAAAGCATTGAGGTGGCGCCTATCTCTATTTAGCCATCATAATTGTTCGAAGTCAAAGGGAAGTTGAAATGCATATATAATTGATTCACGAAACCAAAATAGACTACTAGTGTCATCGATGGCTCTTTTGGACTAGGACCAATATACACGCATGGAATGTCAAATTAGTGGTATACATAATTTTGGAAGATGTTAACCAATGAGCTACGAAAGAGTTCACTTTTTTATGAAATCAATAAGTTCAATGCCTTTGGATGAAGAAAACTAAACTCTATAAGCAACTCCAAGGAGTTTGGAACAAACAAGCAAGATTAATTGGTGAATGTATCAATATAATGTCACAATAGCAGCCAAGTTCACATGTACCTAACCCAACATAAACAGGGAATTTAGGACACTTATCATCCTTGGCAATTGGCATGGCTGCGGTGCTACCTTCCAATAATAGGGATAAGTGAGCTAGGTACGTTACCTTTGTAATCTAAATTACATTACAAGATGTATCAATATAATAAATTATATGTGATGCAAGGTAATAATTCTTTGGTTTAGTCGCGTTCTAAAACTGTGGTTAAATGCTTTTTAGTGACAAAGTTTTATCTCTAATACTCCAAAAGAAAAATTCATTTAATTTTATATAATGATTGTTAAACTCTAGAGAATTCTTACATTTTTACTGAGTTTATTATTCTATTACATAAAAAAAGTAACTTGCAAGAAATTTTTTTTGGTAAAGTCATACAAGCTTAAGTGATCTTTAACATAATTGATAAACTTTCGATTTTAGTTGTGAATTTATTAGTTTAAATCTAAACTTGATTTTACCCTAAAATTATATAATTTTAATAACTTTTGTTGGGTGCTTAGTATGCAATATCTTTTGTGTTTGTTAAGCTCATCTCATATATTTAGTTCATTGATTGAGTTATATTTTATTGGACTGTAAATTAATATGCATATAAAATAAAGTATAATATAACAAATGAGTGATGGATTAAGTTATATTTTACTTATTTCTTTTCTTTTCTAATTTTTTTTGTTAGAAAGTTAATATTATTCAGTATTAATTATAAATATGCTATTTAATTGTGATTAATCATTTTTTATAAAATTAATGGTGTTCCGTTATTAAGATTTATTCTTTAAATAATATTTTTTAAATATTAAAACTCTTACGAGTCAAGTTTACGTTTCAAGTTTGTAGATGTCACGAGTTTATTCAAATTCTCGAATTCAATAATCTTAAATTTCAGGAAGACAAAAATAAAATTATTCACTTTAAAAATGTATTTACCTATACTACAAATTTTTAGAAGTGATCACATATATTTCATTTAAAATGAAATTATTTTACCTTTGAAAACGGCATGTAATTAAATGTAATGTTGTGGCTCACATCAATGCGAACATGCCTTTCATTTCTTTACGTTACATGTACACAAATTTGGCCGCATAGCACCATTTGCTTTCATTTTCTTTCATGCATCCACTTTGTGTATAAATAGCACAACCATGCAACTCTCTCTCTCTCACTCACAGCATCACGGAGTCAAAGACACCAAAACTCATTAGTATATATACCTGATACCCTTTAATTCCTTCTTCTTTTAATTATTAGCAATATTCCACATGGCTCGCTTGAATTCTGTTTTGGTCATCATCATTACTCTGCTTGTATTGGCGTGCTATTCCTCATTCTTGGATGCCCGAAAGGTTCTCAAGACTCATGAGGCACAATTAGATCAGGCTCATAGTTATAACATGCATGGCACCGGAAGGCTCGTTGCTCGTGCTGTCAATGACGGAAGGATTCTAGTTCAATCTACACCAAGCCCCGGCGCTGGCCACAAGTGACTAGATCATCACTAGTGATGATGATATAATATAATCTTGGTGATATCCAAAAATAGCCCCAAATTGTGCAGCTCTACTTGTGTGTCAAATAGTCAATGAAGAAGAAGATAAATAAATTATTTGTGTACCAACAAGTTATGTTTCTTTGTAAGCATAAAGTTAAGATAATTAAGCATTCCTCTCTCTCTCTCTATCTATCTAT
>QANU01022389.1:60210-72113 GCA_003254905.1 Nissolia schottii
ATTGAGAGAAGTCTAATCAAAATCTCCTAAAAAAAACTCCATGTGACACAACTCAAGGTAAAAAAAATACTCACATCAAACAGAGTAAGGCACCCAATTATATAGCAACAATATGACAACAAAAATTTTGGCCTAGTGTTGTTAAATCTCGATGGCCAGTGTCCTTATGCATTTAGGGTTGTATGCTTTTCTCAGCTTTGTAGTCATTAATGAAGAGTATTTTATCAAAAAAAAAACCAAAAAAAAATTACACTCCATAGGTAAATAGAAATTAGCACCAAAAAACAAGTTCCTCGCCCCATATCTAATTGTTAGCCACCTGAGTAGTTGCCTCAAACCATCGTTTTTTCCACCTATCTAGCTTGCAAGTATTGACCACCAACTCTATATTTATAAACGAATTTTTTAGAGCATACAACTTGTTTTGAACAAACCTAAGATCACAAACTATTATGGACTAAACCTGGTCCTGACTTAGACTCTTGGTAATCGAGATATGTAAGGATAAACGACATGACATGTCAACTTATTCCTTATCACATCTCAGGACAACCAATCAGAGATCACATCATCTCGAGTTTATCCGACTACAAAACGATAATTGTTACATAATAATAATGGCTATGAATAGCTGCCAACACAGTTATAAGTGACGGTTTCATGCTTCAAGAGCATGATGAAGGCTTTAAACAACCCATTTAAGTCTCATTAGAAGCAGTTACATAGGTGTTTAAAGCTATTCAACACCTATAAATGGTAACCAATATTGTAAGACTATATAAGGAAAAGGCGTTGTTCATAGTAAGGTACGTGTTCAAAACAATCTACAATACATGCAAGAGATACATTTACTTAGGCGTCGGAGTGTCTTTGCAGGTACCACCGCCGCTGCTCAAATCAAACTTCACAACCGAAGAAGTCAGGTTCATCTCCAAGTTCTTGAGTTACACACTCAGGGTCTGAGTTACAGAGTTGCAAAGTCATCTCGAAAACTTCTGTAACATTGGTGCAGTTTGTGGGAAACAATAAGCTATTTTGCAAGGATAACCAATTTGTGTCCTTGTTTTTCATTCAAAATCCACTAAGGGAGATGATGAATTTAGCATTTCACCACTCACAAGTCCAAGGTGGTCAACGACACACTCCACCTGACGGGTTGACCACCACAAGTTCAGGAACAAATCCTGAAAAGGCTCCACCTAAGCATCCTGATCAACAGCCTCGAAGTCAAACACGCTTTGATCACAAGTAACAGGGCGTCAACTCAATGCAAGCAATGGAGGCCTTGCAATATCTACGCGATTTGATCAGGGAACAACAACAAAGGATTGACATGCTTGAATCGACCACGCGTGGCAGTTCATATCAAATAGTGTCAGGGGTGAGGAGTCATGAGCACAACTCGCCATTAAGGCACAATACTGACTTGCGGCATCACCTTAACCGAAAAAAGGCGAGAATGAGGTATCCTTCAACCACCCAAGGAGTGGGTTCTCGTTAATTCATGCACTGATACCATTCCGAGTCGGGTTCCGTGGGTGGAAGTTAGGGAAGGGGAGGAACTCCAAGGAAAATCCATGACAGTGACGCAGAGCATTAACAGGGATTGCACTACGGAAGCATTGCCAAATGAAAAATCTAACCTTCTCTGAACAATTTAACTTCCATATTTGTTTCCTATAAGAGTGCCTACATAGGGTTTAGATAGCGCATGTCTCCTTTCCTCCGAAAAAGAGACTCCAAGTGGTGCAACATCCCCTTGCCTGCTTTCCACCACTGCCAAATGGTCACCATCAAGCTCTTCCACAAGAAGAAGTGGTTTTAGAGTTGTAACTCCCACCACCTTACCTCCTCCTTTTCACTAGAGGCACACCCACCCATCTCCCTTAGCCTCACCATAAACCTTACCGTGTTTCATCCTCACTCACTCACATCTTCTCACTCTTTCTCTCTCTAACATCTCTCCCTACAAAGACATTTACTCAAGATGGTATACAATAATTGTCTTCCTACAATTAAAAAAAATTATTCCTTTTTTGGTCAAATTGAAAGAGATTAGTCTTATTCCCAATAACAATTGAAATGGACGGGACTTACGAGTATGTAATATTACATAAAAATTAAAATACATCAATGTATTAAAATTAATGTTATGTATACTTATTTAATATAAATATGATGCAAATTTACATTTGCTGAAATATAACCCTATATACATTAAAAACCATAAGATGCATGACAATTTTTTCTACCTTCACTCCCACACTTTTTTCGTTAAGTTGTCTCCAAATTTTATTCCTCCAGAACTAGGAAACACAAAAGAACCAGGCAAGGGTCATCATTACAGTGGCCATTAAGCCACCAGAAACACTCCTACAGTACTTGGTTAGTAACTCAAACCAAACTTTCATCTCAAGTCACAAACAAAAATAACGAAAGGCTTTAAACCAATTTTACATATTAACTTTCAACCTCAATTCATACAATCAGTTGTTTTTCTTTGCCAATGTATACCATGTGCAAGAGAATTTTAGCTCATGCGGTAGGTGCACTTTAAAAAAAAACGTGAATGATTTAAACCATTAATGAAAAAAAAATTATAAAAGTTCTCTTGTGTTTAAAATGAATATGAGAGAATCATACTCGTATTCTCATACTTCACTAACATGACTTTTTCATGTCAACATGATGTTCGTCATTTGAATGAATGGTGAAGATGTGAGTTCATTTTAAACATGAAAGTATCTTGATCTAAATAAATATCAACATGACAAATCATGCTTATGTAAAAAATTGACCTTTAATTTTTTTCATCAATAGTTGAGATATTGCACCTTACCGTCTGACTAATATAAGTCTAGGTCATGTTTCTAGTATATCATTCAAATTGTTGCACATTGAATGTGCACCTTAATGTCGTGTTTAGTTGTTGAGACAGGGCATGGATACAGAGACATGGGGACAAAAACATAAAAATTAAGAAGACAAGTTAATCTTGTATTTTGTTTGGTAACAGCGTACAAGATACACTTATTTGTATGTATATCTTATTTGATTTAATAGAGACAAGATAGAAAATACACTCCAAATGACTTACAATATCCTTATTACATTAATTTAATAGAAAAAGAAAACACATTATCCTAATCTATAAGGTTGTGTCTCTGTGTCCTATCTTCATGTCTCAGGAAAATAGAGGTATAGAAAATACACTAATTTTCTATCCTAAGACATAGTTTTTGTACCCATCTCAACAACCAAACAAGATCTAGTGTATTTGTGTCTCTGTATTCCTATCATGTCTCAGCAACCAAACGCGACCTAAACGACCAGACAGGGCATGTTTTAATTTTTATAACTTTTTATTTTCTTAGCTATAAAAGACTATTTTACCCTTTACTTTAAGTCAAAATTTCAATTCAACCACCCTCCATCTCATTATCCAATCAAACCCACCACTTCAACAAAAAAACACCCAAACCACCATCAAAAGCTGCCTCCATTTCCATCCACTGCCACAATCACTACACCTCATTAAACCTCCATGGTGCTACAAAACATTGCTTGGGAGCACTATCTCACCTTTCATATGTTTTAAAATCAGTTTGTGCAAATCTTGTGTAATAAAATCTCATCTTGTTTCATACCATTTCATGTCTGAACCATAACTTTGAAACCCACGAAACTTTGAAATCTCACCTCCTTCACGAAGCTCAAGGTGGTTGTGGCGGTGGACGGTGCAGCGGGTTGATAGGTCGTGGTGACAGGATGGGGCAGTGGCAAACATGCCCAAGCTTGTTTTTTGGAGGTTACAGATTTGGGTGTCCTAGGGTGCGAAGCGGCGACTTCGCAGAGCTCTAGGCGGTTGTGGCGGTGGTCAGTGTGGTGGGTGGTGGGTGGTGGCAGGCATGCCCAAACCAGATTTGTTTTCTGAGGCTACAGGTCTGGTGTTGTGGAGTGCGAAAAGGCAACTTCGTGGAGCTCGTGGTGGTTGTGGCTATTGTGGCGGTGGCGGTGGCTGGTGCGGTGGCAGGCCGGGGTGATGGCAAGCATGGGTGGTAGGTGGTGGTGAGGTGGGCATAAAGGTGGTCGTGGTTTGAAGATAAAAATTTGATTTAGCAAGGTAAAATAGTATTTTCACACGAAAATAAAATTTGTTTATATTGAATTAGGACAAGAATTAATCCTATAAAATAAAAGATTTTACATTAAATTTATAAAATAATAATGAGATGTATGTTTTATTTTTTAAATTTAAGGAAGAGATCTTTTATTTTATGCTGTAAAGTGAAGATTTGGTGAACATTAAATGTGCAGTAATTTGAGTGGTACCCGGAAAACGCAACCATAGACCTAAACAGTAAATACATGAGTGTGTCAAATTGATGTTTTATTTCATTAAGACAACACCACCAAAAATAAAACAGAAAACATCAGGAGAATTTCATTAAGACTACTTAAATTTATTTCATAACATGTCTTCTAGATACCGTTTAATTTCGGGCGCATTTCCAATAAAGTTAGATCCCATCAACTATATCCAAGCAACGTGCGCTTAATTGTGACTTACATCAACTTTACTGTGAGCGCCCAGAGATTAAATGGCAAAGTTACGTCCATTGTAAATTTTTTTCAAAACTACCCTCTTCCCGTCACCGAAGTTGCAATTTCATCCTCCATTTTCCCAGCCATAAGCTGAAGGCCCGCGCGGTACTTCCTCACGAGATCCTCGAGCAGCAGACCTTCCACAGGCTCAACGGCAAAGCACCACTCGATCACGCAGCCGCCGTCCCCGCCGCCGCCGAGAACCCTCATGGTCGACTCGTAGGACTCGAACCCAACGTTGCCGTCCACGATCTCATACTTCAAGGCCCGGCCAGCATCATCAACGGCCACCAGCCTCTCCTTCGACCAGCCGACGCTCCCGCATCCGTTGGACGAGGGGATGGAGGAGCCGGCGCAGTATCGCACGCAGCCGGGCTGACCGTTGGATCCGTGGATCCCGTGACACGTGGCGAGGGTGGGGAAGCGCTTGTGGAGATTGAAGAAGTCCTTCACAAGTGGCCATGCCTGTTCGGCGGTGATGCTTAGGTTGGCCCAAGCCTTGCCTTGCCATCTTTCACGACAGGAGCGTGGCTCCATCAGTTATATATTTCTCTAAGAAGCACAGAGTGGGGGGAAGGTAGGTAGGTAGGTACGGAACTAACAGGAAGAACAAAAGGGGTTGTTAGTCAACGGTGTCTAGCGTCAATGGTCATTTATGCACTGTACATCTCATCCATTTCTTTGATTTATAATTACAAAAATGTTACATATACACCTAATTTTATACACTCATACATATACCATTAATAATGCACAAACT
Source organism: Nissolia schottii (assembly GCA_003254905.1). Lineage (NCBI taxonomy): Eukaryota > Viridiplantae > Streptophyta > Magnoliopsida > Fabales > Fabaceae > Nissolia > Nissolia schottii. The sequence goes on from QANU01022389.1 coordinate 65,576, forward strand.
TTATTCTCACGAGTGCACAAACATTACAAATTTGTAAATGATACTCTTAATGATACTTAATTAAGTGCACAAACATTACATGAGTTAAAACACAAACTTTATGTATATAAGTACGAAGTGTATGTATGGTGTATGATTTTTAATATAAGTGTAACATAACTCTATATATTACTCTGGTTAGATTCTCATTTCGTCCCATCACTTACAAATATTTCAGGAACACTAGTTAATTTTATTAAAATTAATCTGATGATTGATTTGGCTGTGTTATCGAATGCGGCAGTGTTATCAAAATACGCAATGCGTTACAGCTGGAGCCTGTAGAATCTAGATTGGGGGTTTGGGAGTTACGATTTACATGTCATTTTAAATTTCAAACACCAGCACATGTGATTTTATTCGGTCATCAAAACATGGGACCTTTCTAGTTTTTTTTTTTTAAATTGGATTCTGGGCTTGGGCTAGTTAATGTCAATTTGGGTTTAGTTTATTTTTGTTTATCTTATTCATCTTTCTTTATAAACAATAAATATCTTATTTTTCTATAGATTTTTGACAATAAGTATTTATTATTTAGACTTGTGTCATTTATCTATATATTAATATTAAACTTCTTATACTAACTTTCTCACGTCGCATTTTCTCTTCAACAAGTTATCACATGACATTTTCCTAAATTTTTATTAATTTATTTTTTTTTTATATATAATTTTGTTACTTTGACATTTCATTGTTGGATATTTTTTTATATTCGTTGACTCTTCATAATTTTTCATGTACTTTTAAACTTTCTATATTTACCAAATGTTTGTAAAATTTATCTTGAGTGAGAGAAATGATACTAATTAATAATTATTAGAATTAAAAAATAATAATTTTAATAATATTTGAAAAAAAGTTGTCATAATGTACTAATTATCAATTGAGATCGAAAACTATTTTGCATAATAAAAATTTATAAAATTAGTTTTTCTTTGACGTATTGATATTTTTATTTTCATTAAATTATATATATACACAAATATATTTTTATTGTTACTAATAAGTATAAAAATTAGGTTTTATCATTATTGAATATTAAATGAGTCTTTTTACAATGCTTCATAAAATTATTAATCCATTTTAAATTATTGAATATTGGACTCTAATTTGCAATTCAATGATTCCCTTAATGTATAGAGTTTCTTAACAACCAAAGAACCTAAAGAACATTTATAAAATTGATTGATCTCAAATAATTATAAGTTGTGCATTGCATTAGAAATGACACATAGCCACTTGCAGCAATATCATTTAAATTTCACTCAACGGGTGCATTTGTTTGCGCTTCTAGAGATAAAGAAGTTCTTTTTTTTTTTTTTTACTTCATTTGTTTTTTACGTTGTTAGTTTATGCTTCTAAAAAAAAGCAGAAGTAAAAAAAATAATCAGTTTTTATGCTTTTTTTTTAGAAGCATGTAGTAGAATCGGAAGTAGTAGAAGAGATGAAAAAATACTCCCTAAACTTAGGAACTGATTGTAATCTTTAAATTGTCTTCGTAACTTTAATAAAATTTCCAAAAAATCAACTCACTCACCAAACTGGCCGAAACACCTCAACTTCCCGTTTAAAACACACTCCTTCAATGAACCCTTTCTTTGAAATTTCTCCCAAATTGGCCCATCATAGAACCATAGACCCAAAACCATCGCCGATGAAAAACCTTGCATTTGTCATTTTATTTTGGTGTGGCTTGCGCTGACTATGTTTTTTTTTTTTTCACATGTTGATGGGGAAAAAAAATAGCATATCATGTTTGTTTGCCATCTCCAAATAGTTTAGAAATAAATTGATGTACTGTTTAATAATTTCTTTGGTAATCGGCTTTCATGATCTCAATGTGGGGAGGGGAAACGCCTCCTTTTTGTGAGCTCTTAAGTTTTAGAAGAATACTTGTCTAAGATATATATGCAATAACAAGAACTTAGTAAACTCCTTTGTAAACAATGATAATTTTCTGAATGAATATGATTATATTAGTAAAGCAAGTACATAAAGGTGTTCATAAGCGGTGCAAATGCTTAAAGAACACTAAAATCTAATTGCTATAGTCTACTCCTAGGAAATATGAAACAGATGAGTTTGGAAGACGTACTCTACTTAAAAAAATTAGTATCAATGTGATTGTGAGTGTAACGAGTGTGTTTTGAGTAAATAATTTTCAACCCCTTCCAAATGAACCCTAGCACCCTATTTAGCCCACACTTGACGATTATTGAATGTCTTCGCTTGATCTTGATCTGCCACACATCCTTGGGATTATTTGCTTGGAAACTTGTAATTTCTCTTCCTTTAGGTTTGATAACTGCCCCAACCATCATCTCCAATCTTGGAGTCCGCAACACATATCCACATCCAATCAGAATAAATGTCTTAGAACTACTTGCTTTAAAAATGGCTAAGTCTTTTGTACCTGTATTCTTACTAACCATTCAATTCATACCTTTGATAACTAGCTATTCGATCCATAACCAATACTTTCAGTCAAACAATAATGATAATTGTCATTGTCATAACCTATAAATATCGAACTAGTTTCAATCAAGCAACACAAACAATGTGTGTCAAACTAATTTCGTTCAAACTTATCGTTCAAAACAACCAAATGACAATAATCGTGGACTAATCATTATATATACATTGTGTCACTTGAACTTATTGATCCAATTGATCACTCGTATTCAAAATTAATTAGTTTGAAACCTTTATCGAAGACAACATATTTTCCCTTTGATAGCCTATAATACCACCCAACACGATACTCAACATTATTTGACCTCATCATTTCGACACCTTGGTATATAACCAAATACATGATCAAATGCTTTTAACTTGGTAAAATTTACACCGGACAAATCAGAAGATTGCTATGGTATCTCGACATATAATCAGAAGATACATGAACCAAAAACATGTTATTGCCAAATTATAAACCATTCAAAAAAAAATTGCTTTGTTAAGAAAGCATAAATAGTAATTTTGTATTAAAAAAGTAAAATTTATATGTTTTTAATAATATTAAATTCTTTGTAAACTTAAAACTTCCCATTTTAACAAAACCCTTAAAAAATTTAATTTTTTTGAATAAATCTTAGATTTTTCTCTCAATGAACTGTAGATCAAGCGGTACTTCTTTGGTTCTTGTACCAATGATTTGTTGATGTCGGATCATGCAAATCCTTTCTCTCATCTATTGTCAATACAAAATAAAATAAAATAAAATAAAAACCTTAGTTTTTCCCATCACTTTTTTATTTATTTGTTTTATTTTTATAATAATTGTGGTTATACTTCATCCAGCCTATTTTATCTGTCACTTTTACTTTTTAGGTACGTTAAAAAACTAATGTATCTGAACACAATTATATCCAAATAAATACGATAATTTTTTAATGTGTAAAAAATGAAAATAATAGAAAAATGAAACCAAAACAATTATCAATTGATGTTTTGCTCGTTTTTCAAAAAAAAAAAATTCACTGATATTTTGCTTTATTTAAAGGGAAAAGGTAATTAACTACAACAAATCAGTTATTATCCCCATTGGTTGTGAAAGAAGATGGCCAAACAATGTGACAAGATTGTTGGGATGTGAGGTTGCTCCACTATCTTTCAAGTACCCCGGCATACCCATTGGAGCCAATCCCAAGAGAGTAAGTAGTTGGACACCAGTGATAGAAAAAAAATCGAAGAAAGGCAAATTGGTATTAATTAATCTGTAATTAACAGTTTACCAATGTGTTTTCTAAGTATTTTCAAGATGCTAAAGCAGGTGGTGAGAAAGATTATAACCCTTCAAAGTAGGTTGTTCTTTTGGGGAAAAGCAAATGGAGAAAGAGGCATTGCTTTAGTCAAATGGAGTCAAAGTCCAACTTTCGAAGAAACAAAGAGGGCTAGGAGTGGGTGACATCGCTTTAAAAAATTCTGCTTTATTATTTAAGTGGAGGTGGAGATACTCGAGGGAAGATTGTCCTCTATGGAACAAGGAGGTCAACTCGTGCAATCAAGTGCAAGATCAGGGTCATGTGCAGCAGCAACTTGTTGAATTGAGGTAAGTGGTTGTGGAGGTTTTGTTTTATGTCGGGGGTACATGGTAATTCTTAGCCTTGATGACCGTGCCAAAGGGGCTATGGGCTGCCATGAAGTTGACATAAATACCATAACCACATCATCGCCTATGCGTAATAAGTGGTGTGAAAGAATTGACGTTGCGGTTCTCATGAGCCCTTTATTCAACTCAAGTGAGCTTGTTTCGCAGGCTTGTGAGTCTCCTAAGAATATTTACAATAGAAGATTAATTAAGTAATGTCTGATCTGTCATGCTGTTTGGAATGGTTCAATAATTGTGCATAAGAGTAATATTGAGAAATGTTATGTTGGTGCCTGTGATGGAGCTCTGGTTGCTTAGAGTCCTGCTACACGTACACCAAAAAATATACACCCTATACTTATATACATAAAGTTTGTGTTTTAATGTTTGTAATGTTTGTGCACTTAATTAAGTATAATTGAGAATATCATCTATAAGTTTGTAATGTTTCTGCACTCATGAGAATAAAGTTTGTGCATTGTTAATGGTGTATGTATGGGTATATAAAATTGGGTGTACATGTAGCATTTTTGGGTTGCTTAATATGTCTATGTTGCATATGTGGAGCATGTGAAGACTATGGAACTATTAGGGGATTGATTAATGAAGAGCAGGTAATTACTGTCGGGGGAAGCAAGAGATTGAGAGAATGTTGTTATAATTGCAGCAAATTGTGAGGAATGTGCACTCAGTTATGGAATTTTGATACAACATCATGTAATGTATATGTTGCCCTTAATTTAAAAGGGTTGTTATCCCCCCCCCCCCCAGTGTCTCCAACTAGGTTTTTCTGGATTTTTTAGTGAGATCTTCTCAACATTCCCAAGTTCGTTTCTTTGTTCCAGTGGCTTGGGGATCCTCTTATTCTATTTTGAGTACAATAAAATTGACAGAATAACTTAGGATAAAAATAATTTATCTTCTTGAACTATTCGTCATGTGCATTTTAATCTTTGACTTTTAAAAATGTGCAAACTAACCCTTAATATTTCATAACAGTATTCTTGTGTTCTTGAAGAAGAGGAGGGGAGGGACGAAAATGAGATGAGGATAATTTACTTAATCATTTAAAATTTAATTTACATCATTATGAGACATTAGAATGCTGATTTATATCTTTATAAAAGTTATAGAGTATACCAACGTTTGATAGACCTAACAAATCAACATACATATCAACAACTACATTTTTTTTTTTATGAAAAAAGAAAATATTCGATCATTTTGCATGCGACACGTTGAACTGAAATCTCATCTGCAGAATATACTCAATAGCTAGATTACGTATACAAAAGGAGAATATAGTGGCGCCCGGTGATAAAGATTAAGACCTTAGTAATAGCATCGTATATAACTTTTGTTTTTGGTCGTGATAGCACCATACGTGGTGGTCCAATTTTAAAACCCAACAGGCCTACCTGATAGAGCCCTTTATTTTTTGGTTTTTTCTTCTTGGTATAAAAATAAAAAGTTGTGCTATAACCAAAAGTGATTTATGGCAGTGGATTGGCATAAACTTTACACCAATGCCAAGGGTTTCGAATTTTGAAGTTGTCACTTTAGATGGGGCTGTGGCCTAACCACCACCCACCAAAATTGCATAGTTAATTCTTAAATAAAAATAAAAAATAATAATTGTACTAGCATGCAATTGTACAAGGGTTAGGTGTCTCTATCCATTAACTAAATGTTTAGGGTTTGAATCATAAGAATAAAAAAATGAAAAAGAATCCTCTTAAAGATCCTTGCTTCTTTTAGAGACCTTAGTCAAATTAAGCCAAATTAATCAATTTTCTAAGAATAGGCCCAGAAAGATTTCGCCTATCTCACAATTTCCTTCAAATGCAACTGAGGCCAAGCTCTTTTGCTTTTCACATGGTCAAAATCTATCATGCATCGTCTTTTTTTTAGGTTGCCTGTTCGGTATCTAAGGCTTAGTCTCGACTAATTCGGGTTGACTCGGGTCACGCACCTAGCTATGGTGAGTAAGTCTCCCAACGGAGATAACTGCGTACACAAGATCTCGAACTCGAGACCTTGCTTAAGCGATACCAAGCCGCTTACCACTTGGATCAACCCCCGTTGGTTCTACCATGTATCTTCTTCCCAATAAACTACTATTTCCAATTATAANCATCGTCTTTTTTTTAGGTTGCCTGCCCGGTATTTAAGGCTTAGTCTCGACTAATTCGGGTCGACTCGGGTCACGCACCTAGCTATGGTGGGTAAGTCTCCCAACGGAGATAACTGCGTACACAAGATCTCGAACTCGAGACCTTGCTTAAGCGATACCAAGCCGCTTACCACTTGGATCAACCCCCGTTGGTTCTACCATGTATCTTCTTCCCAATAAACTACTATTTCCAATTATAAATCCCTAACCCAATTCTTTAAAAAAAAAAAAAAAAA
>QANU01022389.1:80399-97990 GCA_003254905.1 Nissolia schottii
AAATCCCAAAATCAGCAAACTACTGGCCTCTGCCATTGATAGCACCAGCAAACAACACCAACCATTGATTTGAAAACATCACGAGAAATTGACTCACCTTGAAGAAAATATCGCGAGATATTCGGTGGGGAACGAAACTGTCAACCTCTCATTTACGAAACGTAAATCTCAAGATAACAATGGAAGAAACTAAAATTTGCTATTTGCTGCTGTTTCTCCTTCAAATGTAACCGCCTGAAAACACATCCACAGGAACGAAAGCAAGAACAATCACAAAAACGAAACGAAAGAAGAAAAGAAAAGACTTTTCTCCAAACACAAAAAACAACACAACACCCGCAACAGGGAAAAATAAAATAAATTAAAAAAAAAACCAATGAGCATCACCAACAACTCCTCATAGAAACCAAACCAAAAAGGATCGTCAAAACGCGCAAGGGAGAGAAAACCCCGCGTTCAATTCAAAGATGGAAACTTTTGCCCAAATGGCCACAAAACAAATCGCATGCTTTCACCTCCAAAAGCCATCGATTCATTGATTCAGTTTCAGACGAACTTGTATTGTGAAATACCCACGGAAGAAGAATGAGGGACCCCATTAAATACATAAAAATTTAAAAAAAAAAAGGGGTAACGAAGTTTGAAGAGTTCTGACCTTTTGTATCAACGGGCTGTGCGTTTTCTAAGCTCTTCAATGCCCCGAAAAGCAAGAGCCTCTCTATTTTCTATGCTCTGTACTTTTTCGATGGTGCTGTTGCCTCCCCTGTTTTTTCTTCCCAGCTTCTTCTGAGCTTGGAAAAAAAAAAAGAAGACTAGCCCTTTGTACAAGAGACTAGTTAGTGCCTAGTGGGTGCGAGGGGGACAGAAATACCACAGCTGGTAGAGAGAGAAAAAAAATCCAGAGAGAGGAGTTTCATGGAAATGGAAAGAGAGAGAAAGAGAATCGGAAACAGAGCAGAGGGAAAACAGAGCAAGCGAGAGAAAATAAATACTTAAAATAAGAGAGTGGTGAAATGACCAAAAAGGACATGGATGGAAAATAAAACCGTCCGAAACCCCTGTCTTGACATTGGGAATTTAAATAGTCGCTAAGGTCGAGTCGCTTTCCGTGAATCCAATCTTACTATTATGCCCCTGATGTTGATAGAGGGTCCACGCCCATTTATCTAATTAAATAAATAGATTAAATATCTAAAATTTAACTCACAAATAGATCCAACCTATTTAACTTATAGGTTAAATTGGTTCATTTAGTATTACAGTAGACATAATTTATAAATTAATCTATTTATTTACATAAATAGACAGACTAAATATATAAAAATTAGCCCATAAATAATAAAAGTTTGTTTAGGTCCAACCTATTTTGACCAACGAGTTAACTAGACCAACCCTACACGGGTCGGACTGACCCGTTTGACAGCCTTACTTATAGCTTAATGTTGAGTAACTTCTGAATAAAAGTTTAATATTTTAATTTTAAAATTATAAATTATACCTCAAATTAATTTTTTTATATATTATGATTACTATTATCATATTTTTATTGATTTATTTTATTAAATAAGATTGTCCTACTAATTGAAATTACCAATCATGTTATGGCACCCCTTAGAATATGAGAGAGGACTTATATTGCAAAATCTCCGTTTTATGTTGTCACCATATCTTGAGAAATACTTAGATATTAATAGAAAGTATTTAACGTGTCATTCATAAATATTATTAATTTAATTTTATAATATTTGAAAATATATTAAAAATTAATAATCGATGATTCATGATTCATGATGCTATTTGAACATCTAAGTATTTCTCTCATATTTTTGTTTGTATTTGTAAATGCTTTCATAATTTATTTGTAATATTAAAATACCTTCATAACTTATCTACAATTTATGTTAGTGTTTTATTTAATATGATAAATCAACAAAAATATCATATCATAATTTTTGAATTTGACATTTAACTTAGAATTTTAAGAATTAAAAATTAAAAATTTTGATTTTGAATTTTAAAAATTAAAGTGGTGGTTTACAATTTCAAGGTTATGAAAGCATTAAACCTTTAAAGTTTATCACAAAAATATTTTACAAACCTTAACCTGAAAAATGTATTTGTGATGTTTTAGTCCAAATCAAGTATTTAACAATTCTATATTTGGCATAAAAAAAAAAGATCTTACGATCTTAGCTTCACCAAAATAAAATAATAAAAAAAAATCTTATTAAGTAACAGACCAAGTTTAGATATCAATTTTAACAAAAGCATATAAGATATCAGATTTATTTGAAACAAAATCTGACTTATTGTGTGTTTGGATCTATATTTGTGAATCTCGAACCTCCCTTTATAATCTAACATGTTATTGTATAAATTTCATGTTTACTTGTTTTCACCTAATCTTGCAATGTTTTTTTATTACTTCTGAAATTAATTACAAAAGTCGTAATGAGAAATTAATTACAAAAGTTGTAATGAAATTTGAACTAAAGCCTTCATATTATTATAGGAGTTCTGCTACACGTACACCAAAAACTATACACCATACATACACCTCGTATTTATATACATAAAGTTTGTGTTTTGATCATATAATGTTTGTGCACTTAATTAAGTATAGTTGAGAGTATCATGTACAAGTTTGTAATGTTTGTACACTTGTGAGAATAAAGTTTGTGCATTATTAATGGTGTATATATGAGTGTATAAAATTGGATGTACATGTAGCATTTTTGTGATTATAGTCCCCATCAACCTAAACTTTCGTTTAACAAGAAGTGATAAATTTCTTTTTCTTTTTCTATTTTCACACATCAAAAATTCAAGGAGTGATAAAATTTAGAATTTTATGTTGAATTTAAAGATTTGAGATAAAAATGTAATATTATGCTAACAATTATTTTAAATAACTTTGAAACAATCGCACTCACACTTACAAGAGTGCGAGGAATTTATCATAAATTTTACTATAATAAATTTTACATATTTATAAGTATAATTATTTTAAAGTTGTCCAAAATATCCATCAATCTATCATGTCTCTAAATTCAATTTATCAAATCTCTACTTTTACCCACAACCAAACCCAAAATAACAATAACAACGGAATTTTTTCCCACTACGTCGCTTGGCGTTGGCACCCACGACCAAACACACCTTTAACAAAATTAAGTTTACAAAAGCAGATTTATAACTCCCACTCCAAACCCAGGGTTAACATTATTTTCTCGGACAAGTGACAATTTCTATTAAATGATGTGGGAATTCAATTCTGAGTTTGGAGAGGGTATTACTGGGATTTTATTCGATAGTAATCATAATTCTACGGTTCGAGTGAATCCTCTGATCTTACGTATCTGGCAAGTGGACTCTCGACACGAGAAAACCTTAAAATTCATTTTTAGAGTTTTATTAACATTGATTAAATTTATTTTTAAATTATGAAAATTATTATATTAATTTTTAAAATTATTAAAAATTAATCATTTAACAAAATTATTGTTTTTTAAAAATTAACTTAAACAAATTTTGAAAACCTCAAAAATTAATCTAATTATTTTTATAATTTAATAACCAACTTGACATAACTTTGTGAGTGATGGGAAGGTTTAGAGCTTCTCCAACGGACCAAAGTTTCGATCCATGTTCTATGTTCGGAAGGAGGGCAAGGACTTTAGCCATTAGAGCAGGGATGGAGGGTCCAAGCACAAGTCTATTGACACGTGTCTAATTGCATAAAAGTTTTTTAATTAAAATGTGATAATTGGTTGTGTTTGATAATAGGATTGTTAAAATGAATCTGGTCTGTTTATCCTGTTAGATAGACGGACTTTACATGCAAAAAATAGGTTCGCAAAAATTTTTAAAAAAATTGAACCGGTCCGTTTAGGCCAAGGCTGTTTGGCCCGCGGACCGGCCAGTGAGCCTGTGATTTTTTTTTTTTTAAATATTTTTTTGATTTTTTAAAGTTTTTTGAATTTTTTTAAATGTTTTTGATTTTTTAAATTTTTGATTTTTTTAAAAAAAATAAACGAGCTAGCGGACGACCTGTTTAGGCTCGCAAACCGACCATAAATGAGTCTGACCCTAGAAATATGTATATTTTTTGTCCGACTCGTTTAGGCCTGCAGGCCATAAACTGGCGGGCCCACCCGACAGCCATAACTAGAAACATAAGCAATCAGATGAAAAAATTATGAATGGTCTTGCTATTGTTGTTAGCTTGTGACCGTTGCAAGCATGTCATTAAATTACAAATGTATCAATTACATCGTTGCAATGTATCAAATTGCACTATAATTATTAACAATTTTCACTTCTTTTTTCACAACTCTTATCAATCTTTTACCTATACAAATTCTACTTATCTATTATTCCATCAAATGGATCCTAATCAATTGAATTCTTTTTTTTCAATTAATTGCAAAATTTTAATTTTTCTCAAAATTCTCAATCTCCAAACCCTCAAAACCCAAAACAAAATTTTCAACTTCCGAACATCTTCCAAAATCAAAATTCCTCAAATCTTTAAAATTTTACAAACCCTCAAAATTCAAATTTTCATGTTCCTTCCAATATTCATTTTCCTATTTTTTCAAGCAATCAAAATTTGCAAACACTTCAATATCAATTTTCTATTATGTTTAACTCATCTAGCCCATTTAAACCCAATTTTGGGTCCCTCCACCAGGATCAATCGGTGTTGGTGGGTCATCTAAACTGTTAAACATCTTGAATAGCATTAGTAAAGGGGCACAACAAAGACAACAGAGAAAATACAGAGAACAAGAAATAATAGAATTGTATTATGAGAGTTGTTGTGTTTTTACATAGGAGGCTGAGCCTATTTATAGGCTGAAGACTCAACGACCAAAACACAACAGGCAAAAATAAATTACAATCAATTAATAAGACTAAATCAAATCAAATCAATTATGATCATTAACATAAATTATTCTTAACACCCTCCCTCAAGCTAAAGCTCCCCGAGCTTTAAGCTTGTCATAGTTCAACGGAGGGCTGAGTGGGGCAGAACCAACAAAACGGCAACAAGGGCTGGGGGAAACCAGCGAAGGCAACAGTGGCTGGGCAGAACCAGCGAAGGCAACAGTGGCTGGGCGGAACCAGCAAAAGCAACAACGGAGGCAATATCAGGAGTTGTGCGGAACCAATTAAGGCAACATCGAGAGCTAGGCGGAACTAGCAAAGGCAACAATGATAGGCAACAATCGAGACTACGTGGAGGCAGATTAAGTCAACATCAAGATTATGTGGAGGCGGCGAAAGTGGGAATATAGGTTCAAGGTAGGAACTATGACTCTGATACCATGTTAAACAGCATGATAAAACCGATAAATGAGACACCCAAAAATATAGGAGAAAGATAGATAACAGAGAAATAACAATTGTATTATCAGAGTTGTTGTTGTTTCTTTACATAGGAGGTTGAGCCTATTTATAGGCTGAAGACTCAACGGCCAAAACACAACAGCGAAAAATAAATTACAATTAATTAATAAGAATAAATCAAATCAAATCAATTATAATCATTAACATAAATTATTCTTAACATAAACCATCTCATCAAATGCCGAGAAATTCGACCCCAAGTTCACGACATTCAAAGTTTTCCAATGAAGATGGACTAGATGATATCGACCTCAATGATGAGGGATTTGAAGATTGCAAGCAAAAGAGCATTCACTGGCAATAGGAAGAGGATAAGTTGCTGATAAGTGCATGGTTAAATGTATCAGTGGACTCTTTAGTTGGTACTGACCACAAGGGTGATGCATTTTGGAACTGGAACTATGCATATTGCAAGGAAAACAACCCCAACATGAAAAGAGGAATAGGAGGGATAAAGAAACGGTGGCATAATAAAATCGAATCAAGCATCTCGTACAGGGTAGCAGCTGATGTCGTCGATGATTATGTGCGGATAGGCGAAACCACTGCAATTGAGTACTCTAGAGGTAAATTAAACTGTTAATGGTAACAATTATACTATGGGGTTTTATTTAACAGATGGTATGTATCTTGGGCGGCAAACATTCGTGAAGACAATTTCAAAGCCACTAAGTGAAAAGCGAAAGCTATTTGCGCAACATTAAGAAGCAGAAAAAGACGTGAAACGAGCATTTGGAGTGTTGCATGCTATAACGAAGTCCCACATCGGGGAGGTTACCTTGCAAGAGGGGCCTTATAAGGCCTTGGGCTCTCCCTCCCTAATAGCTAGCTTTTGGGAGAGTGGTTCTCCCAAAGGCCTTATGCCCGTTTCACAGGCTCGCTTTGCAATTGTACGTGGTCCAACACGATTCTGAGAGGAGAAGAAGAAGCTTGCGAACATATACGAGCATGCATCATATTACATAATATGATTGTTGACGATGAGAGAGAAACATATGCAGGAAACTTTCCTCACCTTTCCTCTTACGACGATTTGGATAACAGCATTATATCACAACTAGAGTTACGTGAAGAAAGTTCTGCTCCATACGAGAGGTTTATCCAAAGGAATGTCTAGCTTCGTGATAGGCATTTCATAGTGCTCACCATGAAGTATAATTTTTAATTTAATAATATTTTAATTATGCAATGTTGGTCACATTTCAATTATGCGTTATTGTTCGTCATGAATAATTTTCCGTTATGTAATATTTCAATTAGCCACAATTAACCGTAGTTATAAGAAAAAAAAAATTTAGCCACAGTTAACTGTAGTTATAAGGAAAAAAATTAATTTTAAATAAAATATATTTAATAAAATTAATTTGTATTCAAATACGAGTTATAGTATTTGTGTACATCCTAGTATTTAAATACAAGTTTTTTGTATTCGTATATGTCCTAGTCATATTCAAATATAAAAATTTTAATGATGTAGTTTTATTTATACTTTTAAAACATTATATAACATATTAATATAAATTATTTCATAAATATTGTTAATTTATCTCTATTTTAATTTTAAAAAAAATATGTGACACCATGGAGTCAAGATTGGTCTCTCCCATTGAAGAGGAGAGAGACACTCTGAGCCCCTATTTACATTTTATGACAAGTAGGCGATGTAGATGTCCTTTTAAGAGTGATGGAATCAAAAGAGGCACCAAAGTTAGTCATTTGATCATGGACGGCCAGATTTTTGTAACATGGAAAGTATTCTGTGTAACACGTCCGTAATTAAAGTTGTGTGCAAATGAGCTAAATGGCTTACACGTGGACCACATTAATTTCTATTGGCAGGGACCATTCTATGTATTATTGCGTGTACCTACCATTTGCAAATGCACCTGCAGCTTCCTGCTTCTGAAATATATTTGTTTTGACCAGAAGGTGCTGACTGTTTGCGGTTTTTTAAATAATTGCTTGAAGTTTTCCTTTTGCAATTTTTATCTCAACATTTTTCAAAGACGGCTGCTACTCAGCTCGGTAGGTGGAGTTTTTTTTTTTTTTTACTATAGTACTATTATCAAAACATATTATTAAAATAGTATTATTTTAAAATATTTTACAGGATTTCACTTATTTCATATAGCTAGCGTGATAAACAAGTCCGCATGACAGAGCCGTATGACTCGCCAAACCGTTTGGTTACTTTGATAGGAAGTCGCGAAATTGTTTGACGACTTTGGTAGGAGCTCGCCAACACATTTGGCAATTTTGGTAGGAATTCGCCAACGTGTTTGGCGATTTTGACTCTAAAATGGCTAACATAATGGTAACTTGCTATTAAAATCACCAACTTGACGTTTTTAGTGGGATCTCATTCCATATCTTCTTCCCTCATTTGTTAAATTTCACTATTCTTTTATAAAAATTCCATTACTCATTTACTAAAATACTAAAGAGATAACCAAGTTAAACGATAAATCGCCTATAAATTTGATATTTTAAAAGGAAAATCGTAAAACGATATATCCAATTATATATGCGATTTTATATGCAATTGTTATGCATTGGTATTCAATCAAATTTAATTACATAAATAAAAATAGTCAACTTTCCCATTTATTATTTAAAAAATTATACATAAAAAATAATTTTATTAAATAAGAGTGTACTTCAAAAAATTTACATTATAAATACATAACAATTAAACTTTTAAATTTTTAAATAAAAATAATATGAACTTGCATGTGTAAGATTTTTCCCATGAGGTGCAAGAGTTATCAAGGAAAAATAATGATAAATATCAAAGAGGAAGTGGGGGAAATGGAAGAAAGAGGTAAAGAGGCTTTTCCTTCCTCTTTTCACGAGTTTAAAATAAATAAAAGCGAAGAAAATAAAATATTTATTATATATTTGTATAAAGTTTCTATGTTATAAAATAAATTAATATAATTAATACCCTCATGTTCATTTATATTTTACAAATTTAGTATCTTTCTATATCAATACATCTATTCGATTAATTAATTAGATTTATTAATCTGAGAATATTTTAAATTTGTCAAATGACTAAGGAGTATGTTTCAGTTTCACTAACAAATTATTAAATGAGTTGTAAACAATTTGTGGCACGTAGAGACATAAGTGTGATTTTCCAAAAGACTACTTATTAAAAGGAGAATAACATTTAACATTATCTCATAATTATGAAAATCATATTTCTCACAATTATGTAAATAAAAAACCCAACAAAAAGTTCCCTAATAATATTAATTTTCAAAATCGTTAAAATATTTTATCCTATGGATTTAGAAAAAAAAATATCATTCTAAAAATTACTTCGTTTCCCTTATTATTTTCTAAAATGTAATAGTTTTTCAAATTTTATCTCCAAAAATATTTTTTTATTCATTTTCAAAAAATGTCTTTCAATTTAGCTACTAGCCTATTAGTTTGCATTAGGGTATAGGTTAAAACCTCTATGGGGTTGTGTTAAATTAACGGATTTTTTATAAACACTTGTTAAGAAAATATAAATGATATGTTTACATTGAACAATTAAAACTTTTGTTTTCAATGAAAAATGAATGTATTTTAAGCTTAAAACTTATTACTTTCGATTTTTTAACCAATGCCGTTAGGGCATTGGTTAACAAAACTCAAACTTGATTCTTAAAAAATATTTCAGAATTTAAGTGATTTTTTTTTAAAAATAAAGTGTTAACTTAATTTCTAAAAGTGTTAATGTAATTTTTGAAATTTTAAAATGTTACTCTCATTAGCACTTGAAAATTCAAAAAATTGTTAATAGAAGGACTAACTAGGGTAACAATTTTAAAATTTTAAAAACTAAATTTACACTTTTTTTTTAGAGATCACTTAAAACACTAGAACATTTTTTTAATACTAAATTGACACTTAACCCAACATCTCTGTCATCTATGCATTATTCAATTTGTGTAAATATATCTATCTAAATAAAATTCACAATTTACATACTAATTACTATCACTTTTTGTAGTTTTAGCATCATTTGACTGTCAATTTTTTTTTAATGTTCATTTAATAATCGCTTAAATTTAAATGATAATAATTCTATCTATACCACTAATAAAAGGGTTGCTCAACTTTATCCACCTTCTCATTACAATTGGTTTAGACTATTATGCCTCTCATGTAAAAAAAAAATTAACAAAAAAAAACTACACATTTTCATTTTTGAATTCGATTTTAATTTTATTGTGTCCTTTTAGTTATTATAAAATACACGAGCATTTAACAATTTTAAAGATCACTTAACATTGGTGCTTCAAAATAGTAAGAATAAAAACTTAAATTTAAGATAAAGCTGCAAAATTTAATATTAAATAGTAAAAATAGGAAGGGATATTTCTTTTTGGGGAATAACTAAAAAATTAAATAAAATATTAAATTTGAAAAATGTGTGACGGTTTCGTCTGAATTTGTCCCCCTTCATTTACCAAAAACTAATCTATGGCAAGATTGAATTCGTTCGACAATAATGAAAAGAGAGTATTCATTGGATAAAACAGCCCATATTTCCCTAAAATGTCCTTTTCCTTAAAATGAGGAACTTTGTCTAAGGGCATATTTGGATAATAGAGTTTTTGGCTTTTCTTAACTCCTTCATAGTCAAAAGTTAAATGTAAGCATTTGGATTAAAATAATTGCAAAATTTTTACTTTTTTAAAAGTTATTTTACGTGCTAAGTTAAAATGAAATGTTTTTAGATTCTAACTTTTTGAGAAATTGTTCTTGGTATTACATTCGACCTTAAAGAATTGTCCTTTTACTTTTCTCTTAGGAGACGTTTGATATGAGATAATTTATTTATATTACCGGTAACCTATTCAGATTACTGATAACATGATGACGTTTTGGATATAAGATAACTTATCTGGCAATCCATATTGACATATTTGGTGTGATATGATTGTTAGTAATTTGAATTACTCAAGTAATCTACATTACCTCAAAGTGGTAATATGGATTACCTCCATGGGAATTATCTATATATATGAATTACTAGCTCCCACACAATCTTATATAATAATAATAATAATAATAATAATAATAATAATAATAATAATAATAATAAAATTCTCTTATTTTAGCTAAATTTTCGTTTTTGATAATATTAATTAATCCGATGAACTTTAGCCTCACTCCAAATATTAACATTTGAAGGGCAAAAGTGAAAGTCCGTATCACCAATCTAAAATTGGTCTAATTATTTAAGTATTTAAATAATTTAATGTTAATCTAAAAATATTAAAACCGACATTCATGCCAACCCAATACTGACCTGGTTCAGTTGAGTTTATAATATTAAAGAGACAAGTTTATTTTAAAAAAACGCAAGAGAATAAACGTTTGATATATTATTAATTAAACTGCACTAGTTTATTGTTTATCATTTAAAGTTTTGTCTAGTCATACGGAGTTACAAATCAATCACCGTATTTTCGAATCACCGGTCGAATATCAATTAGGAGAATTGTGATATTTTTAGTTCCTTTAGTACTTGAATAGAATGGGCTCTTGGGAAAAAAAAATGTTTGGAAAAAAAAAAAGGGAACTGAACTAGTTTTTCTATATGTAATTGCCGTCTTCAACACATATATTTAGCAATAACCGTTATTTTCAAAGTTGGAAAGAAAGATATGCTCCTTCTTTGTTTGTTAATTTGAGGCTAATTAGTTTACTTAGCCTTATTAGTTATTTATGCGATGTTTGCCTATAGTTGGCAACTTTTGATCATAGCATATATAAAATATTAAAGTTATGTCCCCTTTTATGGATTTGAATGGTCGGAATCGGAGAACGCATAACGGATACGTCAGAACACAATATGAATATAACCGTTAATAAAAAATATTAGCACATAATTAAATGCAATTAAAGGGTGTCTTTTTCATTATGCCAACCTTGTGCGCAATACATTTTTCTATTTCTTGTTTTTGTCTTGTGTATACTGCAAAGCAATATGTGTGGAACCAATAAGGTGTTGGATAAGTGCTAAGTAACTTGAATTCTTGTAAGAATAAAGACACAAATTTGATTTTTGAGAAATGCATTTATTGGAAGGAAAGTAACCATTAATGTTCTATCACTCAAAATTATGAAAGCAATGACTCCAATAATTTTGATTACCGAAATCAATATACATGGATGAAGTATATTATACTATTTTTTGAGAGCCAGCTAGCATATTTCTATTGATTAAGCCAATTAGATGCATACCAACTTGTAGAAAATTTAATTGGGTAGTTTCGCGAAACAAATCATAAAGAACAATTAAACACGGTAAACAACGCAAGATGAATCATTTTGCATAAAATATAGTTGGAATGTTAGATTAGTTAATTAATTATCAGAATGAGAGACTGCTAGATTTGTGCCTTGCCTAACTGCATGTCCTTTTCCTTTTGTTTATTAGCTTTTTTTAAATTAAAAAAATGTTACCAGCAATTATGTGGTCCCTGAGCGAAATTTGTGTGTGTGGTGCATTTTGCATTTAGCCAAATTCATGAAACGTGGCTAAATGCATAAAGAGTGCGGCAACTTCCCTAATGTGGACTTTTTGCCCCCCTTGGCAAGGGAGTGGAACTTGGAGCAAGGTCTTATATTCTTCGAGCTCAGATCTTCTCTTTTATAGAGTCTCTGTGTTTCGTCGTGATTGGATCAGTTGGTAACCTGATTAACAGTAATTCTTGTGCTGTTACTTCCTCTGCCAATTATTCATTGCACAATGTTCTATCCTATGCTAATCTGTCCCCTGCCCACAGAACATATGCTTGTACTCTCAGCACATAGGTTGAGCCTACAAAGTACAGTGATGCTGTCAAAGAGCAGTGTTGGAGAGATGCCATGGATGCTGAGATTACAACACTTGAACAAAATTCCATATGGAAGCTAGTTGACTTACCTGCAGGGAAAACTCCAATTGGCTGCAAGTGAGTTTACAAAATTAAGCTTAAGGCTGATGGATCAATAGAGAGGTACAAGGCAAGGTTAGTTGCAAAAGGTTATACTCAAACACATGAGATTGACTACATGGACACATTTAGTCCAGTTGCTAAGATGACCACTGTAAGGTTGTTGATGGCCTTGGCTGCCATTAAGGGATGACACTTGCAGCAGCTAGATGTCAATAATGCATTCCTCCATGGTGATTTGCATGAAGAGGTATACATGAAACTACCACAGGGATTCAAATGCACAAGACCAAATCAAGCATGCTTACTGCTGAAGTCATTATATGGCTTGAAACAAGCCAGCAGGCAGCGGTTTTCCAAGCATTCTAATGACCTTTTGTCCCTTGGTTTCATTCAATCTCAATCCGACTACTCCTTGTTTCTCAGAGTCATAGAGAATTCATTCACAACCCTCTTGGTTTATGTTGGTGATATTATCCTAGCGGATGATTCATTGGCTGCAATTCAGTCCATCAAACAATTCTTGGACAACAAATTTCGCATAAAGTATTTGGGGGACCTGGAATTTTTCCTAGCGTAAGATTAATAGTTTGAGATAAAATACCTGTTGTGGAAGGAAAGTGAATCACTTGGTGATGAATTGGATAATATACAATGGTAATCTTGTAAATAGGTAGGTGGTCTCCTAAGTCTAGAGGATTTTCTAGTGGCTAGTGGGGTTAGAGATGCGATAAGGATGGCAGGTGAGTGAGGGATATGAGATGCAAGGCCAGCATGCTGGTACTTAGTTTCTAATGTGTGCAAAATGTTATCAGTAGAAGTAGTTGGATGCTCAAGTGATGCAATAAATGTGGGAAATATGTCATATGTAAAAGGATATAGATGATGAATGTTGGATGAGGTGGGAAATATGGAAGAAGATGTTGATGCATGATGAATGATACGGGTTGAAGCCCTAAATGGTAAATGTGTCTCATAAAACACTACATTTTTGGACAAAAATATTTCTTTGTTGTGCAAGTCATACGAAACATACACTTTTGTACCAGACTTATAGCATAAGAAAGCACATTTCCCTACTCTTGCGTCAAGTTTAGTCCTATGAGCCACCAATGTAATAGCATAGGCCAAACAACCAAAGATTTTTAGATGTTTAATATTTGGCAAGGAATTATGCAGAAGCTCATAAGGTGAATTGTTGTTCAGAAATCTACTAGGTAGTTTATTGACTAAATAGATGGCATGGTTGATTGTAAAATGCCAAAAACATTTAGGAAGACAAGCTTGAAAGATCAGTGACCTAGCTGTGCCTAACAAATGTTGGTGTTTTGCGTTCAACAATTCCATTCTGTTGAGGAGTCTCAACACATGAGGTTTGATGCACAATTTCCTTTGAAGCAAAGAATNGTGGTGCATTTTGCATTTAGCCAAATTCATGAAACGTGGCTAAATGCATAAAGAGTGCTGCAACTTCCCTAATGTGGACTCTTTCCCCCCTTGGCAAGGGAGTGGAACTTGGAGCAAGGTCTTATATTCTTCGAGCTCTGATCTTCTCTTTTGTAGAGTCTTGTGTTTTGTCGTGATTGGATCAGTTTGCAACCTGATTAACAGTAATTCTTGTGTTGTTACTTCCTCTACCAATCATTCATTGCACAATGTTCTATCCTATGCTAATTTGTCCCCTGCCCACAGAACATATGCTTGTACTCTCAGCGCATAGGTTGAGCCTACAAAGTACAATGATGCTGTCAAAGAGCAGTGTTGAAGAGATGCCATGGATGCTGAGATTACAACACTTGAACAAAATTCCATATGGAAGCTAGCTGACTTACCTGCAGGGAAAACTCCAATTGGCTGCAAGTGGGTTTACAAAATTAAGCTTAAGGCTGATGGATCAATAGAGAGGTACAAGGTAAGGTTAGTTGCAAAAGGTTATACTCAAACACGTGAGATTGACTACATGGACACATTTAGTCCAGTTGCTAAGATGACCGTTGTAAGGTTGCTGATGGCCTTGGCTGCCATCAAGGGATGGCATTTGCAGCATTTTTGGACAAAAATATTTCTTTGTTATGCAAGTCATGCGAAACATACACTTTTGTACCAGACTTATAGCATAAGAAAGCACATTTCCTTGCTCTTGCAGAGTTTAATCCTATGAGCCACCAATGTAATAGCATAGGCCAAACAACCAAAGATTTTTAGATGTTTAATATTTGGCAAGGAATTATGCAGAAGCTCAAAAGGTGAATTGTTGTTCAGAAATCTACTAGGTAGTCTATTGACTAAATAGATGGCATGGTTGATTGTAAAATGCCAATAACATTTAGGAAGGAAAGCTTGAAAGATTAATGACCTAACTGTGCCTAACAAATGTTGGTGTTTTGCTGTTAAGGAGTCTCAACACATGAGGTTTGATGCACAATTTCCTTTGAAGCAAAGATTTCTTTTATAAGAAACTTATTCCCATTATATGTTCTTATTACCTTGATTGCAGCAGAAAATTGAGTTTGCATTAGTCCAACAAATGACTGAACTAGTTTAGAAGTTTCACTTTTATATTTCATGAAATGGACCTAAATATATCTAATTTTATCATTTACAATAATAAGAAAGTACTTATGTCTACTAGTGGAAGGAAAAACAATCTATCCCAAATATCCACCTGAACCAAACCATGAAGACTGGATTGGTACAATGGAAATTGAAAACTCAATGCAGGGCATAGTAGTAACGAGAAGAAATTAATGTCCAGACTCCAAAGTGATAATAGAGAGGACCCAAAACACAATGTTTATTGGATTCTCTGCTGGCATAGATATAGCGCACGAATGGACTATTAGCATCACCATAAATGGCCCTGCATGCATCAACAATATATAATCTTCTCTTTATACGAGCTAACTTATATATAATCTAGGGTTAATTAAGTTTTTAGTCCCTGTAATATGAAAAAGTTTGGTTTTAGTCCCTCATGACAAGTTTTAGTCCCTGTAAAATGTGAAAGTTTAATTTTGGCCCCTGTGAACAGTTGGTGATGGACGGCGATGACGTGTCAGTTAACTCGTCACAGGGACCATTTCTACATCACTGTCCATCACCAACTGTCCACAGGGACCAAAATCAAATTTTCACATTTTACAGGACTAAAACTTGTCATGAGGGACTAAAACCAAACTTTTTCATATTACAGGGACTAAAAACTTAATTAACCCTATAATCTATATACACCTATATATGTAGGCCTGCAAGCTCCTTCCTTAGGCTCTTGCAAGTTGCAACTCGAGTGTTTAAAACGTGGAACCAAATAATGAATGAAATATTTTGTGTAATGTTTAAGTTAGCATTCGAAAGATGTTCAAGTATTTTAAGTAATTTTTAAAAAAGTATCAATGTAAATCATTGAAGTTTTAAAACGTTGTTTTTGAAAAAAAATAAAAAATTAGTACTTTATTTTGAAATTTTAAAAGTTAATATGAACAACATTTAAAATTTCATGAAATATATTGATATTGTCAAGAATTACGTTACACATCTTATTTTTTTAGAACTCATTTAAAATGCCAAAATATTTTTCAGAGACTAACTTAAATATTATTATCCCATAAGTAAATTACAAAGGTAGACTTTAGCTCAATTAAATGAAACATAGATGACCGAATCAAGCTATGAATTTTCTTGTTTTCTTTAAAATAAAACTATTCGTTTTTTTTCGGTAAATAAACAAAACTATTCTAATGATGCATTTAATTGGAGTTTGAGGTGTGATAATTGAACCAAATGAAAGCGACGATGAAGGGTGAAGATCATCATTCATAAAACTAAGGGAAATGCTAACAACTTGAGAACATTATCCTTCTTTTTTTAGGTTGCTTGTCCGGTATCCGAGACTTTGCCTTGACTAATCCAGGTCGACCCGGGTCTCGCACCTGACTATGGCGGGTGAGTCTCCTAGAGGGGATAACTGCGTTCATAAGGTCTTGAACTCGGGACCTTGCTTAAGCGATACCAAGTCGCTTAGCACTTAAACCAACCCCCGTTAGTAGAAGATTATCCTTAGGTCGGACTGTCCATGAAGCTAGAGGGAACATTATATATAATTGCTTCAAACGTTAAAGCAAATGTTTACGTTAGAAGCAGCTTTCGAACACCATAATTACATATCCATGATTGCGCAAATCATTCATTAAGGATTGCCGTGCAGACCTTCTCTGTTGTATGTGGTCTCTCTCTGTCTCTGCCGTGCAGGGGTCGACAACGTAACTGCGGTACCTACTCCCTGCATGTGCCCTTTCTATGCCCGGTGGCTACGTAACATCCACGCTTCGTAGATGTGGCTTTGTGTCGATCCTACGGGGATTAGAGGGCTCTTGCTCTAGTTTCGAAAGACCATGTCCAAGTTACGATCGATAAAAAAATCATTCAGTTCTTTATTCAATTAATTTATTTGGATTGGTCCTAGCTATTTCACTGATTGAATCAACGAGATTTGGGGTTCACCTACATAGAAATCAAAGTCATGTCGGCATGAACTAGTTGGCAACAAGAATCCTCTAATAATTCTAATGTGTGGATCAATTCTCTGAGAGAGAAGCTCCGTGAGTTGAAGGGTAACAGGGGGCCAACAATCAGAAACCATTAGCTTGTGTTCAGTCGTTTACAATTTCATCTCTAAGATCCTTGCTCAAAGATTGTAGCAGGTGATAAATCGTATGATTAGTGTTGACCACAGTGCTTTTGTTAAGGGCTGATTGATTTATGATAATATTCTACTTGCACACGAAAGTACCCACCTCATAAACAAGACACATGGACCTACGAAATGGCCATCAAACTTGCCCACGTAGTGCTCAAATTTGGAACAGGATAGGGGGTATTACTAACCCATCCCACAAGGAATTTTGGAGGGGGGTGGAGCGACCTGGCCTCCCAACCCCCTGGCTACACCCATCTAGAAATTATAGCATTCACTATTTGGAGGATTTGGTTGGCTAAGAATAAACTTATATTTGAAAGTAAGGAAACGACACCTCGAAAAGTCTATTCGCTCAACTTATCTCTTGCTGAAGAATTTTAATGTCATCACGTGAACCTTTCTCTTCTCTGAACCTTTGTTTTTAGGTAACAATTATACCCTTGGAGAAATCCCCACTCTTCTTTGCTGTTATAACCTTCATGGCCCTCCTATTGTAATGTCTGTTTGCAATAAATATATATATATATATATATATATAT